>CM037645.1:922295-966639 GCA_015227895.2 Colaptes auratus
TCCCTTATCTGAACTGGTGCTTTGCTATGGCAATTTGAAGCAAGATTATCCTGGCTGCTATGTGTTCAGCTTTGTTCTACCAACCTACACGATCATCTCATTCAGCTGTTAGGCTAAGCCTGCATGGCTTTAAGGCAAAGTGAATGTGATTAAAGATCATAGTACTATATCAGCTCCAGATCTATGCTGCAGGTACACACAGCTTTCTGCTTGCAAAGTCCCTGAAATATCTAATTCTTGAGGCTTTAATGAGGGAAATAGCAAATTGTCATCCCACATGTCCAGATGCTCAAAACACCTTACTGTTGTGTTACAATTTAAGTTTGACAAGCATCTAAATTCCAGGTTTGATTTAATGCATGCAGCAGTGCTGCCCAAATGTTTTGTTATCCCATGGGGTTAGTCTCTGTGGGCTGAGGGCATTGTTTCCATTGATCATGCTCTGGAGTAGGCCAAACACAACAATAAGGGACCCGCTGGACCCTGGCATCTGTGGAAACACAAGCATACCCATGGCCCCAGGTCACAAGATCCCAGGGGCTTTCCCAGTCTGTGAATTGCAGACCCACACTGGAGCCTTTTTTGCCAGAGGATTGCTCCCAGACTGTAATGACAAGAAATGAGTTACTATGGCAGGGTTCATACCGCTCTGAGAGATGCTTAAATAATCCAGGGTATAGACAGTTTCTCGGGGGAGAAGGTTGTCTTGGGTTATTAAACCCAAAGCAGCCATGTTTAGTGAGGTTTCATTCTTACCATATTGTGCACAGGGGCCAGAGAGGAACAGGTTTCCATACCCATTATTGCCATTACCTTTTTGTGAACAAGTTTTCTTCCAATGTCCCAGCTGCCCACATCTGAAACAAGGTTTTCATACATGAACAGCTGCAGCAAACGTTTTCACCAAAGCCTCCATCTGACAAGCAGTGATGGCTGTGTGTAGAAGGGTTGTTTTCAGATAGCTTTGGGACAGCTATGTTTTGTCTTGAGTCCAGAGATGTACACCATATCAAGAACTGAAAAGAAAGACCAGGCAGGATTGGGCTGGATACGTTCAGAAACTTGTTTGCTAGCATTAACCTATTGTATGCTTTGCTTAAGTGCATGGCAGTAGAAATGTAACCAGAGTGTGGCAACACTGCATTAGAAGAATCTGTAAGTTAACTGTAGCACAAGAAATGGCTTTGCTGGGCTTCACAATAAATGTCTTCACTTGGAAACACCTTGGCTTGGAAGCCATGCATGTGGTGACCCTGTGCCACCACAAACTGTCCCCGTGTGTTACTACACCAAGGGGCTTTCCGCTGCCCCATCAGTGGCTTTGCTGTTTACTGTGGACCCTGTGCTTCCAGTAGGAATTCTGCTGCCCCACCAGTGCCCTTCAGTCATTCCAGGGAGTGTGAGGTAGAAGACTCAAACCTTAAATGTGTTCTATCTCAACCTTCTGTCACAGCAGAAAAGGTTCCTTTAAGGATCCCCCCAAATAAAACTGAGATGGAACCAAGGAGTTGTTGTCAAACACCCTTTAATCTTATCTTTGCTTCTCAGTGCCAAGGAAAAAGTGAGAAGCATAGGAAAGGTGGAGAAGCAGGGAATTCTAAAGCAAGGGATTCATGGCACCAGTAGAATCCAGCCCTGTGTACAGACTAAAGCATGCTCCAATCATTGGTGCCAGCATGTCTGGCTCATGCAGGATCTTGTTCTTGGCTCACACAGGAAAACAACTTTGCAGCTTGGAGTTGGTCAGAAGAGAATCAAAGGCTCCACACACAGCCCAGCAGCTGCACTTGCTTGCAAAACAGCAGCTGCAGGATATGAAAGGAGGAGAACCATGGAATTCTAAAGCAAGGGATCAGCACCACCTGGCATCCAGCACTGGCTCACCAGCCTTAAAAGCTTCCCACAGTGGGACAGCTCTCACAGTTTCATAGTAGTATCATAGAAATCAGTCAGGCTTGGAAGGGCCAGAAGGATCATCTAGTTCCAACCCCCCTGCCATGAGCAGGGACACCCCACACTAGATCAGGCTGGCCAGAGCCTCATCCAGCCTGGGCTTAAGCACCTCCAGGGATGGGGCCTCAACCACCTCCCTGCACAACCCATCCCAGGGCTTCACCACTCTCATGGGGAAGAACTTCCTCCTCACTTCCAGCCTGAATCTCCCTCCCGCTTCATTCCATTCCCCCTAATCCTATCACTACCTGAGATCCTGAGAAGTCCCTCCCCAGCCTTCCTGTAGCCCCCTTCAGATACTGGAAGGCCACAATGAGGTCACCTGGGAGCCTTCTCTTCTCCAGACTGAACAGCCCCAACTCTTTCAGTCTGTCCTCATAGGAGAGGTGCTCCAGCCCCCTGCTCATCCTCATGGCCCTTCTCTGGACACCTTCCAGTACATCCATATCCCTCTTGTAATAGGGATTTAAGATTAGTTTGAGAGTTTTCCAGTCCCACCTGCAGTGACAGTAGGTGGAAAGCCTGGGGGAAGCCCCAGGTCCGCAGGAATGCATCAGGAACACTGCTGAGCTAAGGAGAAGGCTTTTGGAATCCCAAGAATTACTGGAAAGCAGCTGAGTCCCTTAGTGGAAAGCTGACAGAACCTTTCCAAGGGCTTCCAAAGACCTACCTGAGATCCCCTCTACACCCTCCAATGATTCTGAAAAATCAATCCTAGAACGCTCCAGGTCCCCCAAAACACCTACTTCACTTGACACAATGGAAAAACCAGTCTGAGATGTCCCCGAGAACACTCCCAGCAAGACACTCTCAAGACTCTTCCGAGAACCTCACTTTTACCTCCCTGAACTGGACACACAGCTCCAGCCCCATTCCTAGGGAACAAATGCCTTCAGCAGTTGGGCATTGTGGGCAGGAATGTCTGAAATATAAACAAACAGGCAGGATTTGGGTAACTTTGGCCTTGTATTGACACAACTGGGCAGTGGACAGAGGGATTTTTACCCCAGGAAGACACAAATTGGGGAAGAACCAGAGAAAGCCTGGTAAAGCTCAACCCAGCTCTAACGGCAGCTCCAGCTGTGCTGACTCAGCACTGTAATTGTTCTCATCAGCACAAATCGGTGTTCAGAAGGGCAGGAGGTGTTTGTCCCTGCTGGAGCCTCCAGCCTCTGGCAAATGCAGACGAAAAAAAGGAGATTTTGGTGTTACAAAAGGCCTCTTAAGTGGATCACGATTATCCTAACAGATTCTGGGTGGATCTACTTATGCTTCCTATCCAGTGTGGCCTGCTCACTGGTGCGGGTGCAGCGGTGCTTGTTGAAGTTTCCCTTCTGGGTGAAGCTCTTGCCGCAGACAGCACAGGTGAACGGTTTCTCACCAGTGTGCACACGACGGTGCTGGGTGAGATAGGAGCTGCAGGTGAAACTCTTGCCGCAGTCAGCACAGCTAAAGGTCTTCTCTCCGCCGTGCACAAGACTGTGCCTGGTGAGGTTGGAGATCCGGTTGAAGCTCTTGCCGCAGTCGGCACAGCTGTACGGTTTGTCACCGCTGTGGGTGAGTTGGTGCCGCATGGCTGCAGTGGTCGTGGTGAAGCTCTTGCCACACTCAGCACAGGGGACCAGCTTCTCTCCCGTGTGGATGCGGCGGTGGATGGTGAGATTGATGCTGGTTTTGAAGCTCTTGCCGCAGTCCCTGCAGGTGAAGGACTTCTCAGTGCTGTGCACACTGCGGTGCTGAGCGAGGGCAGAGCTGTGAGTGAAACTCTTACCGCAGTCAGCACAGCTGTATGCCCTCTCCCTCCTGTGGCTGCGGCGGTGCCGGTTGAGAGTGGACTTCCTGCTGAAGCTCTCGCCACACTCACCACAGATGAAAGGCCTCTCTCCAGTGTGGGTGAGGCGGTGCCGGATGAGCTCAGAGTTCCACCTGAACCACTTGCCACAGTCACCACAGACGAAGGGCCGGGTGCCAGGGTGGGGGCAGTGGTGCTTCACCAGGTCTGAGCCAGGTGGGAAGCTCTGCCCATACTCAGGGCACTGATTCAGCCAAATCGGTGACACTGAGGGACCTGCTCTGGCTTCATCCTTGTCCTCATCCTGGTCACCTTCACCCTCTTCCTCATAATCATCATTCTCCTCCATCCTGTCCTCCTCTTCCTCCTCCTCTTCCTCTCCCTTGGTGCTACACTGGGGCTGCTCCAACTTGATTTCTGGGTGGTGCTTCTCCTCCCAGCTCTTGTCTGGGTCCTTCTGTGAAGCCATACTGTGGCAGGAAGGGGTCACAGCTGTGCAACAGGGGAGATGGAAGTACCTGAGCCCAGGACCTAAAACCCTCAGATCCTGCCTGGGTCATGACAGTCCCTAACTCCCAGCACCTCCCAAAACCCAGCTGGAGGAAAGAATGCAGAGGGGACCTCAAACCATCAGCTTTTGCCACAGTCTGGGCTCAGACCTCTAATACCTGTGCTGAGACCCCAGGTTCCAGTGATCAGTGCCCGGAGGTTCCCTGGGGCTTACAAGTCATTTTGTCCCACTCTCCTTGAGCCTGGTGGCGTTGCCAGGGTGGTTCCTGGCCCAGGCCCTGTCCTTTGATCTCTTCTAGCTCAATAGAGGCAGCAGCACTGTCCAAGGAAGACCAAACCACCTCCAAACCTCTCCCACCACCCTCCAAATCCCAACCCCAAACATCACCTCCTGCCACACAATTGACCCCACCAGCCTGGGGAGTTCACAGACTCCCACCACAGGTGATGTAACTCAGAACACCTGGAGAGGTGAAATGTAGTGGGCAGAAGAAGCTGGAGGAGGTGGAGAGGTGCCCTGGGGGCTGGGGTTCTGTTGTTGCCCCACTCTGGGTTCCTTACCTGCTGGACTGCTCCAAGGGGCAGATCTGCAAACTCTGCTCTTCCCCAGCACACAGGGGCAGGGGTGATGCAGAGAGAGGGACACAGCCCCTGACAGAGAGAAGCAAAGGATCAGAGGGGAGCACTGACCTGCAAGGGATGGCTCAGCACTGCCCAGGACCAGGCAGCACAGCTCAGCCTTGCTGGGGGCAGCTCCCAAGCCCAGCAGCACAGGCACAGCACACAGCCAGGGCTGATCAAGATGGGAGGCCTCAACAAGTGCAGACTCAGCTCCTTGCCCCCACCATACCCACTCTGTGGTCAGCTCTGCCCTGCACACGCCTCTCTGCAGCCCACTCCTGCCCTGATCCTTTCTGTGTTCAGGAGGCCTGGAGAGAAACTGAAAATCAGTCTGTAACCCCCAAGGAATATTTGCGCCTCAAGAGATTGCAGAGCACAGAGGCCTTGGATGCCACCACCCCCAGCACAGCCAGACCACTATGGTCAGAACAATATCCCAAGCTTACCCCACAGCCTTCCCCTCTCCAGCCTCAACAGCCTCTGGTGCACCGCTGCACACAGCACTCCAGCTGGGAGCCCAGAATGCTGCCAGCAAAAAACCCATTGCAGCAAAAGCCTCATCTGTGCTCAGCTTCCAAACCAAAGGGGACTGAACTTGTCCACAAGAGAAAGAACCAAACTGAGACTGAGACCAAACTGAAGACACTCACCTGCCTCCTCTCAGCCTGCTCTCCAGACCCTTCCCCACCATCCTAGCTCTACTCTGGACCTGCTCCAGACCCTCAAAGTCCTTCTTGGAGTCAGGGGCCAAAACCCCAGCATTCCATGGTGTCCCTCCCCAGGCCCAGGACAGGAGGACAATCCTGCCCAGCCCTGCTGGACCAGCATTGCTAAGCCTTGCAGAGCACTGCATTGCCTTGCCCACTTGCAGCAATCATTTCCTTCCCTTCCCTCTCATTGCAACAGCAAAGAGCAGCAATGCAATTGCTTTGTCTTCTTCTGAAGCTCCTCCAAGGAAGCTGCAGGACTTCTCACCACCAAAAAAAAACCAAGAACAGGCTGTCCCCAGGCCAATCCAAACCTTTCAGTCCAATTTAATGCAGTTCCTCACCACAAGCCGCTCAACATCTCAGCCTCATTTGGTTGCCTCCCAAGCATTTCCCCAGCGGCAGAGCAGCTGAAGCAGAGCAGTCTGCACAGCCAGACCGCCCCACAGCCGACACCAGCCCCAGGCGCTCCTAAGCTCAGGCTCAGCACAGCACCCACGCCTGACACCCCCACGGCACCCAGCACACGCCTGCCCACAGCTCCCCCCATGCCCTGCCCTCATCCCAGCCGCTGCCCTTCGCACAGCAGCCGCCCGGCAGCTGCCAGCACAAAGCCTCCAAACCCCCAGGGCTCCCCCACACCCCCCCCAGCACCTCTGCTGCAAGCCACAACCCCACGCTCACCACCACCTCTCCTGCACACAGCAGCCCCCACAGCGCCGCCCACAGCTCAGCTCTGCTGCCAGCCCAGCCCCCAGCAGAGGGACACAGGACACAGGGCCAGCCCCTGCAGCCCACCACGGCTCCTGCCTGCAACACAGCAGCAGCCAAGGGGCCTGCAGCTGCCCCAGCAGGGGAATTCAGCAGCACAGGCAACCCCCAACACACCCAACCACCCACCCGACCCAAACCCACCCACGCACCACACCCCACACACCCCTCCCACAACCCCACTCACGACACCCACCCACCCTCAACACCTCTGTCCTACCCCACACACACCCCCCCACAGACACAACACCCCCCAACTCCCCCACACCACACCCCCCCACAGCTACCCACACACTGCCCACAGACACACACAGCATCTGCAGGGTTGGGAGCAAGGCCACCCCAGCCACAAAATTGGGCCAGGGGCAGTGGGGTGACGTGAGCCTGGTGGTTTGGATCTGAAGGAGGGCAATGGACCTGATGGAGCAGCAAAAATGATCAGGGGGGGTTGAGCACCTCTGCTGCAGGGCAGGCTGAGGGAGCTGGGGGTGTTCAGGATGGAGAAGAGAAGGCTCTGGAGTGGGACACCTTAAGCAGCCTTCCAGTACCTGAAGGGCTGCAGGAGAGCTGGGAGAGACTGTTTGCAGAGGCCTGCAGTGACAGGTGTGAGCAATGTTTTGGAGTGAGAGCAGAGCAGATTCAGATTGGATGCGAGGAGCAAGTTCTGCACTGTGAGGCTGCTGGAACACTGCCACAGGCCTGCCCAGGAGAGTGCTTGTGGCCACATCCCTGGAGATACTCAAGGTGAGGCTCACAGGCTCTGGCAACCAAGAGCAGCCGGCAGGAAGGGACCTAGGGGTACTGATTGACAGCCAGCTCAACATGAGCCAGCAGTGTGCCCAGGTGGCCAAGAAGGCCAATGGCATCCTGGCCTGCATCAGGAAGAGTGTGGCCAGCAGGAGCAGGAGGGCATTCTGCCCTGTGCTCAGCACTGCTTAGCCACCCTTGAGTCTGTGTCCATTCTGGGCCCTCAGTTTAGAAGGACATTGAGAGACTTGAAGGTGTCCAGAGAAGGGCAACAAGGCTGGGAAGGGGTCTGGGGCAACAGGGCTGGGGAGGGGTCTGGGGCACAGCCCTGGGAGAGAGGCTGAGGAGCTGGGCTTGCTTAGCCTGGAGAAGAGGAGCTCAGGGGAGACCTTCTTGCTCCCCCCAGCTCCCTGCAGGGAGGTTGTAGCCAGGTGGGGTTGGTCTTGTCTCCATGCTCCCAGCACAGAACAAGAGGACACAGTCTCAAGCTGTGCCAGGGGAGGTTTAGGTTGGAGGTGAGGAAGAAATTCTTCCCAGATTGGCCCTGGGGATGTGCTGCCCAGGGAGTGGTGGAGTCCCCATCCCTGGAGGTGCTTAAGAGGAGCCTGGATAGGCTCCAATCCCTTCCACACACTCACCCCCACCCACCTGGGGTCCCACAGCCTCCTACCACAGCTGATGTCCCTCAGGATTGGTGAAATGTGATGGGCAGGGGGGGCCTGGAGGGGACCTCATCAGCAAAGGCTGGGGTCCTGCTGTTGTCCCTGTCTGGGTTCTTCACCTGCTGGCTGCTCCAGGGGCAGATCTGCAAACTCTGCAGACCACTACAAACTCTGCAGACCCCTGCAGACCCCTGCTCTCCCCAGCCCAGAGGGTCAGGGCTGATGGAGAGAGAAGGACCCAGGCCCTGCCAGAGAGAAGAAAGGTCTCAGAGGAGAGGACTGAACTCCCAGGGATGGCTCAGCACTGCCCAGGACCATGCAGCACAGCTGAACCTTGCTGGGGGGCAGCCCCCAAGCCCAGCACACAGGCACAGCAGACAGGGATGAAGGGCTGCTGAAGGTGGGAGGCCTCAGCAAGTGCAGGCTCAGCTCCCTGCCCAGCACACAGCTGCAGGGCAGCACACAAGAGAGCTGCCTCCAGGCAGCCTCTCCCAGGCCCTGCCTGCAGCTGCACTGGCCAGAGCTGTTGCTCTGGCTCCAGATCTCCGCCCTGCTGCTGCCCACAGACCCCAACCCCACCAGCTCTGTGTCAGCTCTGCCCTGCAGGCACACCCCCCCCCCCAGCAGGGCCCTCTCTGTGGTGCCCACTCCCCAAGAGGATCAAGAGCCCTGAGGACACAGAGAAAGGAGGTTCCTGCTCTCTGCAGATGCAGGGAAGGGGGAAGGGACTTGCCCAGCTTCTTGCTAAACCTCTTCAGCCCTCACTTCAATCCTGGCAGCTCCAGCACCACCCCCACACTCATGCAGCATAAAGAACCTCAACTCAAGGGGTTTTTGCTTCCTTCTCTCCCTGCCCCTTTCTCTCAGCTTTCTCTCTGGAGTTCTCCTGGAGAACTCCACATCCCCAAAGGGAAGATGAGCTTTGACAGGAGGGCACAGTGCCCAGGGGCTGCTGTGCATCTCCCAGCTGCCACATGCAGAGCTGCAGCACAATTCACTCCTTTGGTCCTCTGGAGTGCTGCCAGGTTCTGGCACTTCCTGCACACACAGCTTCCAGCTGGGCACTGGATCCCTTCCCCTTGGGTGGGGGACAAGGCCTAATTCCTGCCTGACCACCCCCAGGCCCTTCCCTCACTCCCAGCCCATCCCTGTCCCTGGACTCTCTGCTGCCCTGTGGCCCTGGGAGGGGAAAGCACTGTGGTGGCTGAGGAAGCCTCTAAGGGACCTGGGCTGGAACCAGAGCACAGGAAGGGAAGGCCCCGAGGCTGAAGGCTGCGATGAGCTGGAGGGCTCAAGCCAAGGGAGAGGGTTACAGAGGAGGGGTGGGGAGGACCCTGCAGCCCCCTCACACAGCAACTGAGGAAGGGGGAACAGAGGGGGAGTGAGAGCTCAGGTGACTCTGCCCTGGGCTGTGGGGTGAGGTGTAAGGAGTGCTCTGGAGAGCATCATCTGCCTCATCCCTGTCATCAGGAACCAGGGCACAGCCTGGGCTCCCCCCTGGGCCTTGCTCTCAACCCAGGCACTGCCCTTCAGCACAGCAGCTGCCAGCACAAAGGCTCCAACCCCCCACGGCTCCCCCAGAGCACCCCCTAGAGCAGCCTCTGCGCACCCCAGCCCCCACCCTGCCCACGACCCCTGCTGGCCACAGCAGCCCCCAGAGGGCAGCAGCGAGAGGGGGGCTGGGGGGCCAGGGCCAGCCCCTGCAGGGCCCCAATGGCTCCTGCTGCAACACAGCAGCAACCAGAGAGGGTCTGCAGCTGCCCCTAGCAGGGGGGATTCAGCAGCACAAGGAATCCCACCGACCCCCCACCCCAACCCCACCCGCGGCCCCGCAACTGCACAGACGACTCCCAGAACAGCACAGACGACGCCCACCGACCCCGCACCCCACCTCTACCCTACCCCACAGCCCCACCCCCGACCACCCCCAACACCGCAAACCCCCACAGCCGCACAGAGGTCCCCACAATCACAGCGACCCCCCCTCCCCCCGAACTGCACAGACCCCAAACACCAAGCCTGCAGAGCTTCCCCAGCCGTCAAAGCCCCCCCCCCCCCCCCCCCTACCCCACGGATCTCCCCCATACCCCACAGACCCCCCCCATGTTCCCAGAAGCCCCCCAACCAAACCCCACCGATTCCCCCTAGATCCCCGCAGAGGCTCCCCCCTCCCCAGCCCCACGAACCCCTACCACACAAACCCTTCCCAACCCAAGCGACCCTCCCGACACTCCCCAGCCGCCCCGCAGAGCAACCCCACCCCCGCCCAGGTGCCACCAGTCCCCCTTCCAGAGCCTCTCTGCGTTCACGAGAACCACCCTAGGATCACCCGAGCTCACCAGCACCACGTCCAAAATTCCTCTAGGTGCATCCAGACCACCTCAGGAGCCCCCAGCAGCACAAGGAACCCCCCCCAACACACCGACACCAGCCCCCAACCCCACCCACGGCCCCCCAAACGCACAAACTGCTCCCAGGATAGCACAGATGACGCCCAGCGACCCTGCACACCTCTGCCCTATTCCACAGCCGCCCCCCCCCCACCTCCACCCCCCAACACCGCAGACCCCTAGAGCTGCGACTCACAGCGACTCCCCCCGCCATACCGCACGGACCCAAGCGCCAAGCTTGCAGAGCTCCCCCGGACCCCACAGACACCCTCCTCCGTACGTCCCCCCAAACACCACCGATTCCTCCTAGATCCCCGCAGAGGCTCCCCCCCTGCCCCACCGACCCCTGCCCCACAACCCTTCCCAATCCAAGCGACCTCCCGACTCCTCGCAGGCCCCCAGAGAGCATTCTTTGATCCCCACCCACAACCCCCAACTCACCCCCAGAGACTCCCTCACCCCACCTGGACCCCGAGACAAGGGAAACAGAGCAAGGAGAAAGAGGAGAAGGAGGAAAAGAGCTCAGCGCACAGGGAGCCGCCGGCCACGGCAGGTTGCTGGCGAGCAGAGGGCGCTAGGAAAGAGACCCCGGCCCGGCCCCTCCGGCTGCTGCGGCCACGTGTGACGGAGAGCGGAAGCAGGTCGCAGTCTGGAACGGAAGTCCCGCCCATGAGCGGGTGGCGGCAGCCAATCAGAAGCGCCAAGAGTGCGGCAGCTCCTCCCCCTCCCCGCTGCCGAGGCACAGCGAGGAGCTGCCGCTGCCGGCCGCGGCCGCCATTGTTGCTGTCCCGCGGGGAGCTGCGGCGGAGCGCCGCAGGCGCTGGTGAGCCGTGGTGGGGCGGGAGGGACTGAGGGGGCCGGGGAGCGGAGCGGGAACTAGGCTACGAGGGGATACTTTTTGTCCCCCTCCGAGCTGCCGTCGCCTTCCGGCCGCCGGAGCCATGTGACAGCGGCTGGCCTGTCCTATTCGTCCTTCCCCCGCGTCACGTGAGGGAGGAAAGGGAAGGCGGGATGGGGCGGAGCGCAGCTCTCGCGAGAGTTCGCAGAGGCAGCGCCGGGAGCGGTCCAGGCCCAGGACTGGCAGAGGGAGGGAGACCCCGAGCGGGACCGGGATCGGGGTAGGGAGTAGCCTGCAGCGGGCCCAGGCCCAGCGCCGGCATCGGACCGGACAAGACCGGGAGCAGAGTGAGGCGCAGCTGGGAGCGAGGCCAGGCCCGGGAGCGGCAGAGGGTCTAGGCGCAGGCCCGGGATCGCGATGGGGATCGGGACAAGGACTGGGGCGGTGCCGGGCTAGGGAGCGGAGCGGAGCTGCCGAGCGTGAGGAGGTGGCGGCAGGGAAGCAGCGGAGCCAGCCGTGACCGAGCCCCGGGGCGGCTCCGGGGCAGGGGTGGTACCGATCCCCACATCACCAACGCCAGGCCCGCCGCGCCCCGCCCCAGGCTGCCCCGGGACACCCCCAGACCCTTTTAGTTCATCCCACGCCCATCTAGGACACCCCCAGTCCCCCTCAATCCACCCCAGGACAGCCTCAGACCCTCTTAGTTCACTACAGGTCCCTTCAGGACCGTGCCTCTCTAGAAACCAGCCCAGGACCCCCTCCTTGCCCCCCAGACCCTTTTCAACCTTTCCAAGACCTCTTGGGGCACTTTCCCCCACGCCCATGGCCTTTTGAACCCCCTCCCAACTCCTCCCAGGACCACCATTTCCACAGCGATGACAGCAACTTCTCAGAGGAGAAGAGGGAGAGGAGCAGCAAGCCAAGAGGCTGAGGAGTACGAGATGAGGCTGAAGGCTCCGCCACCAGAGGGGGGGGGATGCTGGGTGGTGTATATTTTTTAAGAGATACCTCCTCCCCAGATCCCCCCTCTGTGGCCCTCTCACCCCCTCTCCCCACCTAGGCTGAGGAGGAGCGAGGCAGCGCCGCAGGCAGTGAGAGAAGAGGAGGAGGAAGAGGAGTATGATGAGGAAGAGGAGATGATGATTGGCCTGCTAAGAAGCCCAGGCATGGAGGCTTCATCTTGGATGATTGGTGAGGCTTTAAGTGGAAGGGTCTTGAAGATACAAGGGGGAGGACCCCCATACCTTGAGGAGAAGTCTGTCACCATTCTACTGTCCCTTGCCCCTTAGATGTTGATGAGGAAATGAGGATGAAGATCAGTGGGAGGATAGAGCTGAGGACATTCTGGAGAAAGGTGAGTGCCTCCCCCCCTGCCCCCCAAAAAGGCCTTTGGAGGCGTTTGGGGTTGTCCTTTGGGGTTTTGAGAACCACCCCCTGCCCCCCCTGGGCTTTGTGGCTTTTTGTGTTTGGGTCTCCCTTAACCCAGGGCTTTGGGAACCCCCCTAGAGCCTTGAGACCCCCCTCCAAGGGTTTTAGCCCCACCCAGGACTTCAAGGTACTTCTTCAGGCCTCCCCCAGGATCTGGGGGGGCTTTGGGGACACCCCCCCAGGGTTTTAAGGTCGCCCCAAAGGCTTTGAGGACCTCACTTAGGACTTCAGAGACACACATCCGTCCCCCACCCCGGTCTTTAGGGACCTCTCTTCCCAAAAGCTTTCATTCTCCCTCCCCCTGGCCCCTTCCCCACAGAAGCAGCTTTTGGGGTGGGCTGGGGGCACAAAGCCCTCTCCCTTTGCTCCCCCCCCCAAATACACCTTGAGGGGGGGAGGGGAGCAGAGGGGGACTGGAGGGTTCTGGGTGGGGGTTCCCACCTGCTTTTATCTTTTCCCCCCTCCCCTTTTTTTCCATCCCTCTTTTTCCCCCCCGAATGTCCTCCTTTCCCCCTTTTTTCCCCCCACATTTCCCAGTTTCTCATTTTTTCCCCATTTTCTGCAGGGTCTATGGTGGCTCAGAGTAGCTCTCTGATGACATCACTCAGCAGCAGCTGCTCCCAGGGGTCAAGTGAGTCCAGGGCTGCTTTTTGGAGGGGGGGGGGGCCTGGAATTGGGCAAACTGGGACGAGGTCCCCCCCAGTTAATGGTGGCTCCCTGCCCCCTGCCCCCTCAGGGACCTCAACCTGTGAAGTGCAAGATGAGTACTGGGGGAGGGGCACAGCCTGACCCTAATTGGCCCTTTTTACTCCCAAGTTTCATAGTTTCATAGTTTCAGTTAGGGTTGGAAGGGACCACAAGGATCATCCAGTTCCAGCCCCCCTGCCATGGGCAGGGACACCTCACACTAGATCAGCCTGGCCAGAGCCTCATCCAGCCTGGCCTTAAACACCTCCAGGGACAGGGCCTCAACCACCTCTCTGGACAACCCATCCCAGGGCTTCACCACTCTCATGGTGAAGAACTTCCTCCTCACCTCCAGCCTGAATCTCCCCACCTCCAGCTTCAGTCCATTCCCCCCAGTCCTATCACTCCCTGATAGCCTGAAAAGTCCCTCCCCAGCCTTCTTGTAGCCCCCTTCAGATACTGGAAGGCCACAATGAGTCACCTGGAGCCTTCTCTTCTCCAGCCTGAACAGCCCCAACTCCTTCAGTCTGTCCTCACAGGAGAGCTGCTCCAGCCCTCTGCTCCTCCTCCTGGCCCTGCTCTGGACACCTTCCAGCCCCTCCAGATCCCTCTTGTCATAGGGGCTCCAGAGCTGGAGGCAGTACTGCAGGTGGGGTCTCAGCAGGGCTGAGCAGAGGGGGAAATCCCCTCCCTTGCCCTGCTGGCCACACTTCTCCTGCTGCAGCCCAGGCTCTGATTGGCTTTCCGGGCTGCAAGTGCACCCTGAGAGCTCCTGGGAGCTTCTCCTCCCCCAGCACCCAAGGCTCTCTCCTCAGGGCTGCTCCCCAGCCAGTCCCTGCCTAGCCTGGATTTGGTGCCTGGGGTTGCCCTCCACCCAGCTGCAGGACCCTGCCCCCTTGGTCTTGTTTGAAGCTCCTGAGGTTGGCTTGTGCCCACCTCTCCAGCCTGCCCAGCTCCCTCTGGATGGATCCTTCCCTCCAGCTGTCTGCTGCACCACACAGCTTGGTGTCATCAGCAACCTTGCTGAGGCTGCACTCAGTGCCACTGCCCATGGCACCCACAGAGATGCTGAACGCCTGGGCCCAGGACTGATCCCTGAGGGACTCTGCTTGTCCCTGGCCTCCCCTGGGACATGGACCCATGGACAGCCACTCTTGGGTGCGGCCTTTATTGGCCCTTTCTGCCCCCAGATTGCCCCCCTATGGCCCTAAATTGGCTCTCTTTGGTTCATTTTTGTCCCAAATTGCTCATTTTTTAGCCCTAAATTGGCCATTATTGTCCCTTTTTAACCCTAAATTGGCCTTTATTGGCCATTTTAGTCCCAAATTGGCTCTTTTGGTCTCCAAATTAGCCTTTATTGTCCCTTTTTAGCCCCAGATTGGCTCTTTTTGGATCCAGTTGGTCTTTTTATTGCCCTTTCTTTCTGCGCCCAAATTGGCCCCTTTGTAGCCCCAAATTGGCACTTTTAGCCCAAAGTGGGCCTTTATTAGCCTTTTTTAGCCCCAATTGGCCTTTACAGTACCTTTTTGGTCCAAATTGGCCCTTATTAGCCCTAAATTGGCTTTTATTGATCCTTATTAGGGCCAAATTGGCTCTTTTTGGCCCCATGTTGGCTTTTATTGTCTCTTTTTAGCTGTATATTGTCTCTTTTTAGTTCCAAGTTGGCCTTTATTGGCTCTATTTGGCCCTAAATTGGCCCTTATTGTCCCTTTTTAGCCCCAAATTGGCTCTTTTTGGCCCCAAGTTGGCTCTTATTGTCCCTTTTGAGCCCCAAATTCATAGTATCATAGTATCATCAGGATTGGAAGGGACCACAAGGATCATCTAGTTCCAACCCCCCTGTCATGGGCAGGGACACTCTACCCTAGATCAGGCTGGCCAGAGCCTCATCCAGCCTGGCCTTAAACACCTCCAGGGACAGGGCCTCAACCACCTCTCTGGACAACCCATCCCAGGGCTTCACCACTCTCATGGGGAAGAACTTCCTCCTCACCTCCAGCCTGAATCTCCCCACCTCCAGCTTCATTCCATTCCCCCTAGTCCTATCACTGCCTGATAGCTTGAAAAGTTCCTCCCCAGCCTTCTTGTAGGCCCCCTTCAGATACTGGAAGGCCACAATGAGGTCACCTCAGAGCCTTCTCTTCTCCAGCCTGAACAGCCCCAACTCCTTCAGTCTGTCCTCACAGGAGAGGTGCTCCAGCCCTCTGCTCATCCTCATGGCCCTGCTCTGGACACCTTCCAGCCCCTCCAGATCCCTCTTGTCATAGGGGCTCCAGAGCTGGAGGCAGTACTCAGGTGGGGTCTCACCAGAGCTGAGTAGAGGGGAGAATCACCTCCCTCGACCTGCTGGCCACACTTCTCCTGCTGCAGCCCAGGCTCTGCTTGGCTTTCTGGGCTGCAAGTGCACCCTGAGAGCTCCTGGGGAGCTTCTCCTCCCCCAGCACCCCCAAGGCTCTCTCCTCTGGGCTGCTCCCCAGCCAGTCCCTGCCCAGCTGGATTTGTGCCTGGGGTTGCCTCCACCCAGATGCAGGACCCTGCCCTTGGTCTTGTTGAAGCTCCTGAGGTTCCTGTGCCCACCCCTCCAGCCTGTCCAGGTCCCTCTGGATGGATCCTTCCCTCCAGCTGTCTGCTGCACCACACAGCTTGGTGTCATCACAAACTTGCTGAGGCTGCACTCAGTGCCACTGCCATGGCACCCACAGAGATGTTGAACAGACTGGGCCCAGGACTGATCCCTGAGGGTCTCTGCTTGTCCCTGGCCTCCACTGGGCCATGGACCCATGGACAGCCACTCTTTGGGTGCAGCCATCAAGCCAGTTCTGTATCCATCTGGTGGTCACCCATCACACCCTTGTGTCACCAGCCTGGAGACCAGGATGTGGTGTGGGACAGTGCCGAAGGCTTTGCTCAGGCCAGGGAAACGACATCAGTTGCTCACCCCCTCAGATATTGATGTTGTGACCTGTTCATAGAAGGCCACCAGGTTTGTCAGGCAGGATTTGCCCTCGGCAAAGCCATGCTGACTGCCCAATCACCTCTTCACTATTCTTGTGTGTCAGACATGCCTCCAGGAGGATCTGCTCCATGATCTTTCCGGGCACAGAGGTGAGACTGACCGGCCTGTAGTTCCCTGGTTCCTCTTTCTTACCCTTTTTGCAGATGGGAGCAATGTTTGCCCTTTTCCAGCCTGTGGGGACTTCCCCAGGCTGCCATGACTTTTGGAATAGACTAGAGAGGGTTTAGCAACCTCATCTGCCAGTTCTCTCAGCACCCGTGGGTGTATCCCGTCGGGTCCCATGGACTTGAACACTCTGGCTCTGTTTGGCTCCAAGTTGGCCTATAATGTCCCTTTTTTAGCCCCAAATTGGCTCTTTTTAGCCCCATGTTGGACTTTATTTTGCTCTTTCTGGCCCTAAATTGTCCTTTGTTGTTCCGTTTTAGCCCCAAATTGGCTCTTTTTGTTCCCAATTGGCCTATAATGTCCCTTTTGGCCCCATATTGGCTATTTTTTGGCCCCAAGTGGCCTTTTTTTGTCCCTTTTTAGCCCCAGATTGGCTCTTTCTGGCTTCAGTTGGTCTTTATTCGCCCTTTCTGGCCCCAAATTGGCCCCTTTTAACCCCAAATTGGCCCTTTTAGCCCAAATTAGGCATTTGTTGGCCCTTTTTAGCCACAAATTGACTCTTTTTGGCCCCAAATTGGCTCATTTTGGCCCTTTTTGGCCCCAAATTGGCTGTTATTATTCCCAAGTTGCCCTTTATTGGTGCTTTTTAGCCCCAAGTTGGCCTTTTTTGTCCTTTTTTGGCCCCAAATTGGTTCTTTTTAGCCCCAAATTGGTCTTGCTTGGCCCTTTCTGGCCTTAAATTGGCCTTTTTTTGACCCCAAATTTGCCCTTTTTGACCCCAAATCACCTTTTTTGGACCCTAAATTGCCATTTCTGTCCCAAGCTCTCCCTTTGTGTCCTCTAATGTCTCTTCCTGCCCTCTTCCTGGCCCTTCTTTGCCCCTTCCTGTCCCCTTTCTGTCCCCACCCTATCCCTCTGTGTTCCCACATCGGGAGGAGTGAGCCACAGCCATCATCCTGATGTGGAAGTTCATCTACCAGTTCACTGACATGGTCAGGAGGTCCCCAAAGTGTCCCCAAGGTCCCCAAAGTGTCCCCAAGGTCCCCTGCTGTCCCCCCAGCCCCTGCAGATCAATCAGAGGTGGCCCCAGAGCCCCTCAAGGTGACATCTCCCTGGGGTCCTACCACCCGAGTTGGCCTTCCCCGTGTCCCAGACACCTCCAGTGGGTCCCAACCACCTCCAAGAGGCCCAGAGTGTCCCCAAGGTCCCCAAAAGTGTCCCCAGGTCCTCCATCCCCTGCCTTCTCCTCTCCCCAGCTTTTCTTGGTCTCTCCAGCCCTTTTTCTCTCCCTGTCTCGGTCTGGAGGGGAGAGAGACTCGGGTTTTTTGAATGTTCCCGTGCTGTGAAATGAGAGGCACAAAGGAGGCAAAATATCAACAGCTAGGCTAATGATTACACAAATAAAGTGGATGGATCAGAAACAGAGGGAGAGAGAGAAAAATAGAGAGGGAGAAAAGAGAAGGATAGGAGAAGAAGAAGAAAGTAGGAAAGGGATTATATTACCAACAGAGGTGGAGAGAGGGTTTTCAGAGTCCAAGGTCCGTTGTGTTGCCCCGTGATGTTTCCAGCGTGTGCTGCCGTCTGCTTTCTGCTGCCTTGACAGTGTCACTCAGGTCTTTTTTTATACAGTTTTTTAGTCCTTAGGCACGTGTCCAGGTGGTGTTCCCCAGGACATCGTTCTGGGAAATCATCCAGGTGTCCAGGTATTGTTCCCCAGGAAATCTTTCTGTGTATTCATGTGAGTCTGGATGGAGGGAGTGAGCCTGCCCCTCCTCCTTCTCTGCCTACCCACACACTCATTACACATCAGGAAACAGTGGTGAGTCCATTGTCTCATCATCCTCCTTTCCTGGGTATCTGATGGCTGGAAATGGTCCTGTCCTGAAGGCGTGCTGGCTGGGCCCTTGGGCCATTGCTGTAGGCCAGCTGCAGTCCCGTGAGCAAGGTTATCTTTGCACCTTCCGAGAGTCCTTCCAGTGGCTCTGCCCAAGGCACATCAGCTATTGTCTGGGCAAGCAGCAAGGGATTTGATCTTTGTTGAGTCACACCAGGTGGGACAAGCTTTAGTCTCTCACACTCCCCACCTCCTCCTCCTCCTCCCCCAACCTCCTCCTCCTCCCCCCCACCTCCTCCTCCTCCCCCCCACCCTCCTCCTCCTCCCCCAACCTCCTCCTCCCCCCCCAACCTCCTCCCCTCCCCCCAACCTCCTCCTCCTCCCCCCAACCCTCCTCCTCTCCCCCCAACCTCCTCCTCCCTCCCCCCAACCTCCTCCTCCCCCCAACCTCCTCCTCCTCCCCAACCTCCTCCTCCTCCCCACCTCCTCCTCCTCCCCCCACCCCCTCCTCCCCCAACCCCACTCTCCTCCTCCTCTCCCCAAACCTCCTCCTCCTCTGCTCTCCAACCCCTTCTTGGTGTCCCCAGTCTCCTCCTCCTCTCCCCAACTTCCTCCTCCTCCTCACAGTATCACAGTATCCCCAAGGTTGGAAGAGACCTCAAAGATCATCGAGTCCAACCTGTCACCCACATGACTAGACCATGGCACCAAGTGCCACATCCAATCCCCTCTTGAACACCTCCAGGGACGGTGACTCCACCACCTCCCTGGGCAGCACATCCCAATGGCCAATGACTCTCTCAGTGAAGAACTTTCTCCTCACCTCCAGCCTAACTTCCCCTGGTACATCTTGAGACTGTGTCCTCTTGTTCTGGTGCTGGTTGCTAGAGAGAAGAGACCAACTCCCTCCTGGCTACAACCACCCTTCAGGTAGTTGTAGAGAGCAATGAGGTCTCCCCTGAGCCTCCTCTTCTCCAGGTTAAACAACCCCAGCTCCCTCAGCCTCTCCTCATAGGGCTGTGCTCAAGGCCTCTCCCCAGCCTTGTTGCCCTTCTCTGGACACGTTCAAGTATCTCAATGTCCTGAAACTGAGGGGCCCAGGACTGGAGACAGGACTCAAGGTGTGGCCTAATCAGTTCAGAGTACAGGGTCACAATGACCTCCCTACTCCTGCTGGCCACATTGTTCTTGATGCAGGCCAGGATGCCATTGGCCTTCTTGGCTACTTGGGCACACTGCTGGCTCATGTTTAGGCAGCTGTCAGCCAGCACCCCCAGGTCCTTCTCTGTTTGGCAGCTCTCAGCCACTCTGACCCCAGCCTGTAGCTCTGCATGGGGTTGCTGTGGCCAAAGTGCAGCACCCAGCACTTGGATTTGTTGAATGCCATCCTGTTGGACTCCGCCCATCTGTGCTGTCGGTCGAGGTCCCTCTGCAGAGCCCTTCTGCCCTCTAACTGTCAACATCTGCTCCCAACTTGTGTCATCTGCAAATTTGCTGATGACTGTCTCAATCCCCTCATCCAGATCATCAGTGAAGATATTAAAGAGGATGGGGCCCAGCACTGATCCCTGGGGGATGCCACTGGTGACTGGCCTCTGCCACAAATAAGATGGGACTCAGCCTGATGCAGGCCAGGCGTCCACTTATTATGCAAAATCCTTCTTTATAAAAGCTAATACAACACAAAGCAGTTTACTACTGGAACCAGGGACCTTGTTGTATATCAATCTGGTATGTGTGTGAATTCTTACACTCTCAGGTCATAATAACCATTTGTAATCAAGTGTCTGCCCTCCTCCAACTTAACTGCTGCACTGTGTTCCCATAGTTCACAAGCTATCAAGGCCAACACTGTCTCCTCTTATCAGTCCAGCAGTGCTTGGAGCTCAGCTCTCCAAAATTTACCCTTCAATTCCCCCTTCTGTTATATAACAAGAATCCCCTTAACAAAGCAATTAAACTCTGTAAGCACTACAATAACAAGGTAATAAAGGTAGCAAAAAAGAAGAAAGCAGTAAAAGCATACATTTCTGACAAACTCCTACTACTGCAGCTAATTCTACTATCCGAAACAAACCAGGAACTACAGCAATATCTGACTCCCATGTTAAGGATTGATCCTTTCACCAAACAAAGACAGACTTATGAGTCTTCCCTGATCCATCTGTGAAAACAGTAGGGGCACACAGTGGTTGTTCGCTCCTATGAGGCAGAGGGGATAAAGAGAAGTCAAGATTAAACAGTTTATGTGAGGGTGGATGCATAGAGAGTCGATGGGCATAAGCTGTTAAAGGCGTAACAAAACATCTGATTGCTGAAAAAGCCACTGCAAGTAAATCTCCCCACAGGAACATACATAGAGTCAAAATCTCTTCCTGCTAAAGTTAATAATCTCTGTCTAGCCTTAATATTAAAAAGGCAAATTTCATGCTGTACAGAAATTGTGTTAACAGGCTGGTTAGGAAGAAAATCCCACTCAATTAAGAGCAATGGGTCTGTTTTACCTGTATCCCACTGAAAATAAGCCATGTGGCTGTTGAGCAGGAATCAACAGAATTAAGGAAAAAGGTAGCTCAGGTGCACATGGATGAGCCTGCCTCGCAGCAGCAGTCATGGTCACATTCTGCAAAGGCTGAAGTGCTCCAGAATTCAAAACTCAAGGAGAACACAGATTAGTGTCACCCTTTAGGAGTTCAAACATAGGACTTAAATCTGCATTAGAAATTCCCAAAAGAGGACAAACCCAATTTATGGTTCCCAGCAATTTCTGAACATCATGAAGTGTTTTCACATGTGCATTGATTTGTAAAGGCTGTGGAACAATTGTTTGGGTCCGAATTCTCCACCCTAAATATTTCCAAGGTGGTACATTCTGAATTTTCTCAGGTGCTACACAAAACCCCACTTGAGTCACAGTGGATACAGTAAGGGCTACAGCTTTCTCCATGAGCTTGGGGCTTTGTGCTGCCACTAGGATGTCATCCATGTAATGATAGAACATCAGGAAATGCCTCTTGAACAGGACTAAGAATTTTTGCTACATGCCACTGACAAATTGTAGGACTATCCTTCATTCCTTGTGGAAGCACAACCCAATGGTATCTCTGCAAAGGTTGTTGCATGTTGATGTTTGGAACTGAAAAGCAATTTAGGAGCATCATTTGGATGTAAAGGATGCTAAAAACGTCTTTTAGGTCAGTAACAGTTAAATGCCAATATCGTATCATTGTGGGTGAGGGTAGCCAGCACTGATCCCTGGGGATGCCACTGGTGATGGCCTCTGCCACGAATAAGAGATGGGACTCAGCCTGATGCAGGCCAGGTGTCCACTTTATTATGCAAAATCCTTTATAAAAGCTAATACAACACAAAGCAGTTTACTACTGGAACCAGGGACCCTGTTGTATATCAATCTGGTATGTGTGTGATTCTTACACTCTCAGGTCATAATAACCACTTGTAATCAAGTATCTGCCCTCTTTCTGAGATCATGGAGCAAGCACCACATGCCTGTTGTTTTTTGATGACAAAAACAGGAGAGTTCCATGGACTCGTGGAGGGTACAATATGCCCTTTTCCCAATTGCTCTGTGACCAGTTCTTGGAGAGTGCGAAGCTTTTCCAATGGTAGGGGCCACTGATCCACCCAGACAGGGGGATTTGTTTTCCAAGTTAACTGAAGGGTGTCACTCACCACAATGGCCCCCTCTAAAAATGGGTGTTCATGGTCATCCCCCATGGTGAAAGCACATCGCTACCCCATAGCACCATAGGCACAGGTAAAAGAAAGGGTTTCACAGAAGCTATATGTCCCTCTGGTCCCTGAATCTGAATGAAATTCAGGCTCTGATGACTTTCTCCAGTTCCCCCTATGCCTGCCAGCACCTGAGATGCACTAGCTACAGGCCAGCAGCAGGGCATTTAGCTTTAGAAATCACTGTGATGTCTGCTCCAGTATCAATAATACCACTAAGCACTGTGTTCTGCTGACCATACATCAGGACACACTGACAGATAGGACGTTTTTGAGAGATAGTCTGTACCCACAGAATCTGTGGATCCCCAGTAGACCGAATACTCCTTTATTTCTTAAAGGTCCCTTTGCAGGGGACGTTCCAATCCCAAGGGAAGCAATAGCTGTGCAATACAACTTCCCTTTGGTACCATGCAGGGAGGAAACGGAGTCCATGCCATGATCTGAATTTGTGCTGTCAAAATCAACAACCCCAGGAAGCACAAAAAGTCCTGAGATTGTTGTTGATGATCTACCAAATATTAGTGTCTGAGTTTTTACTTGGAGAGGACCTGACACACCCCTTGGCAATAAATGTACCGTGGTATCAAGTAAAGTTACTGTGTCGGAGGTTGCCAGGTCCAGTCCTGTGCTGCCTGCTGTTGCTGGGTGGAGGTCAGAGACGCGTGTCCTGCTGGCACCTGGCTGGCACCTGGCTGGCCGGTGCCGGCTGGGTGATTGTGTCTGCGCGCGGCGCCGTCCCGCGCTCCGCATCCAGTTTCCCTGTGCAGGCTGTCCTTGAAAATTATACTTAGCTCGACATTGGTTAGCATAATGCCTCCCCTTCTGGCACTTAGGGCAAATCCCGGGTGCCTTAGGTTTGGCTCCGCTATTAGCTACCAAACAACTCTTCCTGAGATGACCTGGTTTCCCACAGCCATAACAAACTCCTGTGTTCATTGGACCATTCAGAGCTGCAAAAGCTGCAGCCATAGCTTCATACTTATATTCCATCGTACCTATCTTATTACATGTTTCAATCATTTCTAGCAAGGTGGGGTTTTGATTAGGCAAAGATTTTAACAGCTTCTTACAATCTGCATTTGCATTTTCCACAGCTAATTTCAACAGTAATATTTCCCTTGCCTCCCTATTATCGATGTGCCATTCTAAGGCCAGTTTAATCCTATCTATGAATTGCATATAAGGTTCCCGCAGTTCCTGAACGATATTCATAAAAGCTTTTGCGGCTTTTGAAAGTCCGGGACTTTAAGAAAAGCCTCTCGTGCCTCCTCTCACGATGCTTCCAGGGCTTCCTGTGGGCAGCCGCAGGCTTGCACTGCTGGGTCGGTGTGTTGACCTGTGCCCATGAGGCGATCCAAGGTGAGTGCTGCCAAAGCCTGATTGTTATGTCCTGCATATGTAAGTAGGAGCACTGGAGCCCTTTTCTCCACTGCAACTCCCATAAAGTATACTGAGACATAGTTAGCAACAGCTGTGCCAGAGATTTTAAGTTGTATGGTGTCATTACATGATTATCGAGTATAGATGTTAAAAGATTAGCGAAATAAGGAGAAGAGAGCCCCTGCTCAGTGGCAGTACAACGGAGTTCTTTAATCACGGGAAGGACAAACCCTCCCATTGAGGGTTAGCCCCTCTTCCCCCATACAGTACAGGAGCCAAGTCTTGTGGCAACCTCAGTGTCTCCATCCCGCAAAGCTTGGCGCTTAATAGAAGCCCACACATCGTTAGGATCCCGGGGATAAAGATCTGGTTCCCATTCAGGATCGACAGGACCTGGATCTAGGAGGTTGTCCTCGGGGGGGTGGGGTGGGGGGAGGTGTTCTGCTGAGTATGTACCCAAAGTCTCAGTCCGCAGCTTCGGCTTTGGTGGCAGCTTAGAGGGTAATGGAGGACAAGTCTGAGCTCCCTCGATACTCTGTTCCAAGTTCCCTTCTTGCGCTTTAAGCATCTCGAATATAATCCGCCACCACGGGAGCATACGCTGCGCCCCAACATTCCCTGTGGTAGCAGCATCCCATAACTTCACCCCCGCTTGATCCCATTTCACTCGTAAACGTGCTGGATACTGTAACCGTGGGGATTTTCTCCTGCACCCACTCCAGCATCTCCTTAAGATCACGGCCACAGATAGCTTTGCCATGCTTTCTAAGGAGTTCTTTCATTAATTCCTAAGTGTCTCTTTCTGAGGCACTCTCCTGGTTCCCATGTTTCCCATGGCTCACCTCTTGTCCAGTGGGAGGGATCGCTCTGGCCGGACGGCTTTTCCTGCTTCCTTTCAGCAGCTCATTCAAAGTTCTCAGGGAATATGCAGCGGGACACAGCTTAGCATTTCATCGTCCTATCACGTGGGGGGTCACCATTTGCTGTGATTAAGAGATGGGACTCGGCCTGATGCAGGCCAGGTGTCCACTTTATTATGCAAAATCCTTCTTTATAAAAGCTAATACAACACAAAAGCAGTTTACTGCTGGAACAGGGACTCTGTTATAAGAATCTGGTATGTGTGTGAAGTCTTACACTCTCAGGTCATAATAACCATTTGTAATCAAGTATCTGTCCTCCTCCAACTACACTGCTGCACCGTGTTCCCATAGTTCACAAGCCATCAAGGCCAACACTGTCTCCTCTTATCAGTCCAGCAGTGCTTGGAGCTTGGCTCTCCAAAATTTAACCCTTCAGGCCTCCAGCTGGATGTGGCACCATTCACCACCACTCTCTGGGCTCTTCCCAACTTCCTCCTCCTCTCCCCAACTTCCTCCTCCTCTCCCCAACCTCCTCTTCCTCCTCTGTCAACCCTCCTCCTCCTCCTCTCCCCAACCTCTTCCTCCTCTCCCTGGAGGGGTCTCAGGGGGTGTTGGAGGCATCTCATGGGAGTTTGGAGGCATCTCAGAGGGCTGGAGGCATCTCAGGGAGGGTTGGATGCATCTCAGGGGGGCTGGAGGCATCTCAGGAGGGGCTGGAGGCATTTCAGGGGGGGTTGGAGGCACTCAGGGGGGTTGGAAGCATCTGGGGGGGGATGGAGGTCTCTAAAGGGGCTTGGAGGCATCTCAGGGCTTTGGTGGATCTCGGGGGGTGTTTGGTGCCCCTTGGGTGCGCCTTAAGTGCCCCTGAGGTGCCCCTGAGGTGCCCGTGGTGTGTGCCCGCAGGCAGCTGCACTCTGCACTGCAGCTCCCAGTCTGCTGCACGACAGCAGCAGAATCCCAGCCCAGAGTGGGGCCTGGGACCCCAACAACCCCAACACCCTTCAGGTGCCTGCCCTGAGCCCTCCCAAGCCCCCATCCCCCCCCTACACTCCCCCCTACCCTCCCCCATCTTTCCTGTCACCTCTGCCCCCCCCACCTCTGCCTCCCTTCTCTACCTCTGCCCCTCCTCACCGCCCCCCCCCCACTTCTGTCACCCCTCACTTCTGCCCCTCCATCCCCAACCCCTCCTGAATGGCCACCTCCAGGAGTGGCCACCAGGGGGCAACCAATGCCATCCCCAACCCCTCCTCCATGGCCACCACCAGGAGTGGCCACCTGGGGACATCCAACCCTCAGCTCCTCTCCTCCCTCCTCCCCCTCCAGGACCAGTGAGGACTTTGAGTACGGCTTCGATGACAAACCCACCCCCTCCCCCCAGGGCTATGGGGGGACTCCCATCCTCCAGACCCCATGGTACCCCCACCCTGCCTCCCCCCCAGGTCACCCACCCTACAACCCCCAGACCCTTGGCACACCAGTGTGAGTGCCCACAGTGCCACCCCTGGCCGCCAGCGGCAACTGCACCCCCCCCTCGGCCAGGGCAGGGGGGAGGGGGCAGCAAGCCTTGGGCTGGGGGGGACCCCCCAAAACATCAACCCTGGGGGGGCACCAAAGTTTGGGCTGCAGGTGGATCCCTGGAAGACCACCAAAGCCTGGGGAGGGGCACCGGAAACCATCAACCCCAGGGGGACCCTAAGGCTTTGTTTGGAAGGGACCCTGAAACATCAACCCTGGGAAGGCCCCAAAGCTTGGGCTGCAGGGGGAACACCCCAGATCTCTAGCCCTGGGGAGCACCAAAGTTTGGGCATGACGGGGGTGCCCCAAAGGTTGGCATGGGAGGGACTCCCCAAACTTTAACCCTGGGGGGCCTCAAGCTTGGGCTGCAGGAGGACCCCAAATGCTGGGCATGATGGGGGGGGCCCAAGAGTTTCTCATTCCATCAGCTGGGCAGATGTTCTCCTCACCTTTCACTACATGTTTTGGAATCTCTTGGGTTGGTCACCAGACATTGGTTTGGTCACCAGCTGTGTTCAAACTTTTCCCTTCACCTTCAACCACAGAACACAGAATGAACAAGGTTGCAAAAGACCTCAGAGATTAAGTCCAGCCAACCACCCAACGCCCCCTGACACCTAAACCATGGCTCCAAGTGCCACATCCAATCTTAATTTGAACACCTCCAGGGGTGGTGACTCCACCACTCCCTGGCAGCACATTCCAGTGGCCAATTCCTCTTTCTGGGAAGAGCTTTCTCCTCACCTCCAGCCTAAACTTCCCCTGGTGCAGCCAAGTATTAACTATTAATAGCAACCATAACAGGACTCTTTCCCAGTACAGATTGTGTCCACTCCCAGGAAAGGCTACACCACCTGAAGCCCTCCAGCCACTCATCTGTGTCTCCTCCCAGTTCAACCTGTATCCCCTTACCCACAGTCTGGGCGCCATCCCAGTACAAACTGCCTCTTCTTTGGAGCTGGAGATTCTGGTGTTTCTCAGCCCCAGGCAGAAAGGCACCACAGCCATTCCAAATGCCCTGGGATGGAGCAAACCCTGTACATAGGGAAGGCAGCCAACTGCAGCTGGTCTGTGGCACTACGATTGTGGTCACCCAGACACAGTCCTCCCCGGACTCAGCACTGCTATGGCCACATCTGGATGCTTGGTGTCTGGCTTTGGGGATGTCCAGATTGAAGGAATGGAAAGAACTGCAGAGGCTGCAGAGGAGATCTGCCAGGATGGGGGTTGACATCTCTGTGGACAGGTGAGGGACCTGGGCTGCTTCAGCCTGGTGAACGGAGACTCAGGGCACTGCCACAGCAATGTGCACATGACTGAAGGGTGGTTTCAGAGAGAATGGAGCTTTTCTGGGAGTGGGAAGAGACCAAAACTTCCACAAAGTGCAGTTTGGAAGGTTCAGAGTGGAGATGAGGCCAAAGAAATGTCCCTCAAAGGACAGAGCTGCTATGCATGAGGCCATCCAGAGGAAATGGCAGGGAGAGCTGAGACAGCTGAGGGAAGGGATGGAAATGGCAGGGGGAGATCTGAGTGGGGTAGCAAGATTGGGGTCAGCAGCCTGAAGGGAAAGACAGTGTAGACAGGCTGCGGTAGGGATGGCCAGGGCTCTGCAAGGCAGGTGGCTGAGGCCCAACAGACCAAGATCTTTGTGCCCTGGCTCTGGCAGTTGCCTCTGCCCCCAAGCCTGTGAGAAGAAACTTTGCTTTGAGGCTTTCAGGCTCAAGGGCAGTGGTCATGGCTTGGCCTTTCTGCTTCCTAGACCAAAGGCAAGTTTTTCTCCCCTGTACTTTGCCTTTGTCTCCCTGCAATCATGGCAGAAAGTTTCATCCCAGAGCTTTGAACTTATTTCTTTGCCATCTGCATGATCTCTCAAAGAACTTAGATCTTACTAGTTTCAATTTTGCATTTCACTCTTATTAACAAAGACGACCTGATTGGGCCTGAATACATTGTACACAAGGATTAAGATAAAGATTTACAAACACAGCAGACCCAATCTTCAGCACTGTCTTTTGCAATCTGCTTCAAAGGTATGTTACATCTTGATTTTTCTAAGATGGTCAAAAACCATAGAATTGTTTAATGTCAGCAAGATTCTCCTTGATCCATAAAGGTAGCTCTGGCCAGGCTCCATCTCCACAGATAAGGAGAATACTTGCAGGTAAACAGCAAGAGTGAAAAGGCTCTCTCGCTGGGTTAAAGATGACATCCTGAATATTCTTGTTCTGGCCAATATAAAACTAACTATAGTGTCACAATGCATTTTTACTCATCCTCATACCCGATCTCTTGATGCTTTGCTTTTTGCCAAGAAAGGTACTGAGTCCTATTAATCCTAATTTCTCTCAACTAAAACCTCCAAATGTTTATCTCTTCCATAATTTTGTTAAGTCACACTTGAAACCACATACAAATGAAAATTTGAGAACATAACATGCTTCAACTATTCTTTTATGACATAACAGCTCTTGACCCCACTTCTCCAGCCTGTCCAGATCCTCCAGATGGCACCCATCCTGTCCTTCCTTCTTACCAACCACACCACTCAGCTTGGTGTCATCTGCAAACTTGCTGAGCATGCCTCAACCTCACTGTCTGTGTCATTGAGGTAGATATTGAACAGCACTGGTCCTGGTACGTCTGGGACTTCTCCATGGCATAGAATCATAGAATCAAGGGCTGGTTTGGATAGGAAGGGACCTTTACAAGTCTTCTAGTCCAATGTCCTGCAGTGATTCAACCGATGTTTCCTACTCAATCCCCAGGAGCCCCTGGCTCATCTCCACAGGACTTCAATGTGCTGCAGTGTCCCCAGCACAGCTCAGAAAAAGTCTAAGGGCCCTCACTAGCCCTCTGTCCCTCTAACCATGACTGGTCACTCCACAGCTTGTCACCAGCAAGCCTGATCTTGTCCCCCTCTTTCAAGTGCAGTTTAAAGGCCTGCCAGTGAGCCCTGAAAGCTCCTGAGCAAAGACCCTCTGCTCCCTTGGAGAAAGATGAATCCCATCTGACCCCAGCAAGCCTGGTGCTGTGCTGCCCATCCCATTGTTAGACCCCAGAGCTGTGGCAGTGGCACCTGCCACAGAGCCATGGATTCACATGATGGATGTGCTCTTTCTGCCAGTGTTACTGCCTGCAGATGGAAAGGAGAGGAGCAAAGAACCTGTGCCCCACTCTCCCTCCCCAGCTGTCTCCAGGCCCCGGACCCCTCGTGGACTATGGATTGTGGCTTCATCTCCACCCACATAGAAAAGCAGAAATGGATAAGAGTCTGAAGTTTGGACTATATAAATATGTAAAACTATTAATATCTGCTTCTAAATCTATTTACTTTTTAATAACTCTTAGGCCAGGGTTCGTATCAGGGGATCTGCAGGGCACATGCTGGAGCTGGGGGCCACTCCGCTTCCTTTTTGGGGATAGCCTTTCAAAGCTATCTGAAAACACCTCTTCTCCTACATCTTCCCTAGTCTTCTAAAGCTATCCAAAAACCTCTTCCACATTTCCCCCTTTTTTTGTTTACTAATAGAACAACACTTTGATTGACCTTTCTAAATTGTTTGCATACACAGAAGCAAGCAAGTTAGAACCAACTGTATAGAAAAGCAGTTGTGTAACGCAGTGTGTCTAACAGACTGCTGTAACCCATACAAGACACAATGCTCAGGTTGTATGAATGAGCTCATTCTAACAGAACTGGCATAATATATGGTTAAAGATAAAAAACTTCCAGCTTCATTTCAGTAACAAGCTCACATTCCTTTCCACTTGTCTTACAGGGTCACAACACAAACAGAACAGTTGCTTCTTTCAGACAGAAAGTTTCATCCTACAGGTTTGAACTTACTTCTATGTTACCTGCCCGATCTCTTAAAGGAGAAATTAGATCTTACTAATTTCAATTCTTACATTTTCCTTTCTTATTAACAAAGAATTGATTAAGCCTGAGCACATTGTACACAAGGATTAAGATATGAAGATCTACAAATACAGCAACCCAATCTTCAGCACTGTCTTTTACAATCTCCTTCAAAGGTATGTTACATCTTTTCTTTTCTAAGATAGTTGAGAATCATAGAATTGTTTAATGTCAGCAAGATTCTCCTTGATCCATAAGGGTAGAGCTGGCCAGGCTCCATCTCCACAGATAAATACTTGCAGGTAAACAGCAAGAGCGAAAAGGCTCCATTGCTGGGTCAGAGATGACATCCTGAATATTCATGGTTCTGCCCAATGTAAAATTGAACATAACACAATAATCCATTTTTACTCATCCTAACATAATGATCTCTTGATGCTTTGTTTTGCTAAGGAAAGGTACTGAGTCCTATTAATCCTAACTTTGGCCTATGTGTTTTTGTTCTTCTTTCAATTTCTCCCAACTAAAACGTCCAAAATGTTTATATCCTACATAAATTTGTAAGTCACACTTGAAACCCATACGAAATGAAATTTGAGAACATAACATGCTTCAACTATTCTTTTATGACATAACAGCTCTTGACCCACTTCTCCAGCCTGTCCAGATCCTCCAGATGGCACCCATCCTGTCCTTCCTTCTTACCAACCACACCACTCAGCTTGGTGTCATCTGCAAACTTGCTGAGTATGCCTCAACCTGTGGTCTGTGTCATTGATGAAGATATTGAACAGCACTGGTCCCGGTATGTCTGCGACACCTCCATGGCAATCATAGAATCAAAGGGCTGGTTTGGGTACAAAGGGACCTTTAGAGGTCTTCTAGTCCAATGTCCTGCAGTGATTCAACCGATGTTTCCCTACTCAAATCCCCAGGAGCCCCTGGCTCATCTCCACAGGACTTCAATGTGCTGCAGTGTCCCCAGCACAGCTCAGATCAAGAGCCTAATGGCCCTCGCTAGCCCTCTGTCCCTCTAACCATGGCTGGTCACTCCACAGCTTGTCACCAGCAAGCCTGATCTTGTCCCACTCCCCCTCTTCTTTCAAGTGCAGTTTAAAGGCCTGCCGGTGAGCCCTGAAAGCTCCTGAGCAAAGACCCTCTGCTCCCTTGGAGAAAAATGAATCCCATCTGACCCCAGCAAGCCTGGTGCTGTGCTGCCCATCCCGTTTTTTAGACCCCAGAGCTGTGGCAGTGGCACCAGCACAGAGCCATGGATTCACATGATGGATGTGTCTCTTTCTGCCAGTGTTACTACCTGCAGATGGAGGAAGAGGAGCAAAGAACCTGTGCCCCACATTCCCTCCGAGCTGTTTCCAGGCCCTGATGTCTCTGGATCCCTCTTGGACTATGGATTGTGGCTTCATCTCCACCCACATGGAAAAGCAGAAATGGCTGAGTCCAAGGGTTGGACAATATAAATATTTAAAACTATAAACATATGCTTCTAATCTATTTCCCTTTTAATAACTCTTAGGCCAGAGTTCATATCAGGGGAGCTGCAGGGCACATGCTGGAGGTGGGGGCCACTCCACTCCCTTTTTGGGGTGTTGCAGAATTTCAGCTCCCAAGAATTAGACATTTTGGACAGGAATGTCTAAAAGAAAACCAAACTAAGACAAGAGTCTGAGGGGTTTAGCATTACAGCTGGGCAAGGACAAAGGAAAGGGGCATTTAGCCTGGGGAAACCAAGTACTGGGCAGAAAGCATACAAATCCCAGCAAAGCTCAGTCCAGCTTCAGTGGCTGTGCTGACTCATCACTGTTAATTATTCTCATCATCGCTAATTGGTGTTTAGGGGAGAGTGAAGTGTTTGTTCCTGCTGGAGCCTCCAGAGTCTGAGAAATCAGGGTGCAAATGAGGTGGTTTTGGTTCAATCTGCTGGAAAAGGTCCCCCATGGGGGTGATGTTTATCCTGGCAGTGCTGGGGTCAGTGCTCTTCTATGTCCCCCAGCACAGGCTGGTCACTGGCATGGATGCGCATGTGCCGGCTGAGGTTAGATCTGCAGCGGAAGCTCTTGCTGCAGGTGGTGCAGGAGAAGGGCTTCTCACCTGTGTGGACAAGGCTGTGCCGGCTGAGGGAGGACTTGCCAGTGAAACACTTGCCGCAGTCACTGCAGACATAGGGCTTCTGGCCGGCGTGGATGCGGCGATGACAGAGCAGATGGGAGCGCTGGCTGAAGCTCTTGCCACAGTCGGCACAGGTGAAAGACTTCTTGCCAGTGTGCACATGGAGGTGCCGTCTGAGGGTGGCACCATGTCTGAAGCTCTTGCCACAGGCAGTGCAGCGGTAGGGCTTCTCCCCAGTGTGGATGAGGTGGTGCTCGAGGAGGGTGGCGCTCTTAGAGAAGCTTTTGCCGCAGTCAGCACAGCGGTATGGCTTCCTGCCGCGTGGGTGTGGTGTGTGTTGCGTGAGGACATGGCTGGAGCTGAAGCTCTGGCCGCAGTCGGCACAGCGGTACGGCCTCTCCCCTGTGTGCATGCGGCGGTGTCGGGTGAGGTTGGAGGCCTGGCTGAAGCTCTTGTCACAGACGGCACAGACATACGGCTTCTCCCCCGTGTGGATCCGCATGTGCCTCACCAGGTCTGAGCGCCTGGCGAAGCTCTGCTGACACGTGCTGCAGGGGTTGGTGATGACTTCAGTGGCTGCTGGCTTCTCTCTGCTGTGCAGCTTGTGACCCTTGGAGAGATCATTGCTGAGGTTGTGGTCTGACCTGCGGCTCAAACTCCCACTGGTGGTGCCAGGATTGCAGGGCCTCTTGCTGGTGGGCCACAACGGTGCTGTGAGACTTGGGAGACATGGCTGAAGGTCTTATCACAGTCAGTACAGGCGAAGGGCTTCTTGCCACTATGGGCATGCCAGTGGGTAATGAGGGTCTTGCTCCAGCAGAAGCTCTTGCCACAGCCAGCACAGCAGTAGGGCTTCTCACCGGTGGGACGCGGCGGTGCCGGAAGAGCTGGCAGCTCATGTTGAAGCTCTTGCTGCAGTCAGTGCAGCTGAAGGCCTTCTGGCTGTTTTGGACCTGCCAGTGAGCGATGAGCATCGAGTCCTCCTGGAAGCTCTTGCCGCAGTCACCACAGACGTGTTGCCTCTCGCTAGTGTGGACACGGCGGTGCTGGAGGAAGCGGGAGCCACGGTGGAAGCTCTTGCCACAGTCGGTGCAGGCAAAGGGCTTCTTCCCGGAGTGGCCATGCCAGTGGGCAATGAGTGTCAGGCTGCGAGTGAAGCTCTTGCTGCAGCCAGCACAGCTGTAGCGCTTCTTCCCGGGCTGGACACAGTGGTGCTGGGCGAGGTTGGAGCTGAGGCTGAAGCTTTTGCCGCAGTCACCACAGACAAAGGGCTGGGCACCATGGTGGGGGCAGCAGTGCTTCATTGGCTCTGAGCTTGGTGGGGAGCTGAGTCCACATTCAGGGCACCGATTTGGCTGCTTTGATGGCACACAGGGAGCTGATGTGGCTTTGTCTTTCTCCTTCCCCTGCTCTTCCTCATCATACTCCTTATTGTACTCGCCATCACTCTCGTTTTCCTCCTCCACTTCCTCCTCCTCCTCATCTTCCTCCTCCTCTTCCTCCTCCTCCTCTGCCTCTTCTTCCTCCTCTTCCTCCTCCTCATCCTCCTCTTCCTCATCTTCTTCCTCCTCCTCTTGTCTTCATTAGTTTTGTCTTCCTCTGCTTCCTTGGGGCTACACATCAGATCCTCCAACTCTTCCAGGTGATTCTTCTCCTTCAGGCTCTCATCCAGGTCCTTCTGGGTGGCCATGGTGGAGGGGGAAGGGGCACCCCTGTGCCCTCAGGCAAGGCCCCGGGGACCAAGTGATGAGAGAGGAATGGATGGATGGACTCTGTGTGTGTGTGGACACACAAATAGCCTTTCACCACCAACACTTGCCTGGGTGTGGGGAGTCAGACACTGAATTCCTATTCTGAACCCCCTGGTACTTATTTAGTGGGGAATCATCTACCTTGTTCTGAGCCCAACAGCAGTGGCAGGTCCTTCCTGCCCCAGCCCCTGCCTTCTGATCTCTCCCACCTCAGATAAAGGAGGTGGTGCTCACCCAGGAAGCCCACCCTCCCAACCCCCTCCCACCACCCCAATCGATACTGATGAGAGCAGAGGAGTTCTGTTCAGCTGGGCAGATCTGCAAACTCTTCCCAAAGGGGCAGGGGTGATGGAGAAAGAATGTCAGGGCCCCACCCAGACAGAAGCAAAGGGCTCAGACAAAAGGACTGACCTACAAGGGGTGGCTTAGCACTGCCCACAGTCCTACAGGAGAGCCAGGCCTTGCTGCAGGCAGCTCCAAAGACCAGCAGCACAGGCAGAGCAGACAGGCAGTGCTCCTGAAGTTGGGATGGATGTCTTCAGTGGAGATGCAGCTCCTTGTCTAGCAGATAACCTCCAGTAGACATCTGCAGGGCAGGCCCATAAGACAGGGGACCCAGGCAGCCTCTCCCAGGCCTTGGCTGCAGTTTCATCCTGCTGGAAGATTAAAGATGCTTTACAAGATAAACTTTCAAGGGTAAGAATGGGAAGCTTAAAAGGAGACACACAAGGTTTTGTCAAAAAGAAAAGGGTTAACAAAGCTTCCAGATTTCACAACCGGGGTGGGGAGTGGGAGGTGGTATCACACCTGGGTAAGACAAAAGTAGCAGGAGCATGGAGATAAGGGAATGGTGAATTTCCACCTTCATATGCAAAGTTAGGAGTGAAGAAATGAGTGCCTGACTGTTTGTTTTGTACACAGAATCTGTTACTGTTTTGTACACAGAATCACAGAATGTTAGTGGCTGGAAGGGACCTTGAAAGATTGTCCAGTTCAACCCCCCTGCAGAGCAGGATCACTTATAGCAGATCACACAGGAACACATCCAGGCAGCTCTCCAATGTCTCCAGAGAGGGAGACTCCACAACCCCTCTGGGCAGCCTGTTCTAGGGTTCTGTCACCCTCACAGTGAAAATTTTTTTCCTCCTGTTTCCATGGAACTTCCTATGCCTCAACTGCCACCCATTGCCCCCTGTGCTGTCATTTGGCATCACTGAGCAGAGCCTGGCCCCATCCTCTGGGCACTCACCCTTTACATGTTTACATCAATGAGCTCACCCCTTTGTCTCCTCCTCTCCAAGCTAAAGAGCCTCAGCTCCCTCAGACGCTCCTTGTAAGGGAGATCTTCCACTCCCTTAATCATTTCTGTGGCTCTACACTGGACTCTCTCAAGCAGTTCCCTGAGGTCCTTCTCGAACTGAGGGCTGTAACAGGAAAGGGTTAACTTCAGTTTGATTAGAAGTACCCAGCTGCCTGGGGCTGCCTGGGAATAATTGGAGTTTGATTAGAAGCTGCCAGCTGCAGGATAAGAGTAAGGAATAACATGTACCTCCAGGTTCCTCTGCTTATAAACTAAGCAGGATAGGAAGATATTGAATGTGTTGGCAGCTGGAAACAGGAAAAGCAACTTCACAAAAGCAGCTTCAACAGAAGCCAGAGCTGAGACAGCAGCCCAGCTCCAGCCTCCACAGCTGCTTCAGTTCCTGCTCCCCTCACTGCTTTAGCTTCTCCAGCTTCAGGTCCAGCTTGAGCAGCTCCACTCAGCAAGGGAGTGCTCCTCCCTCATATCCCTATCATGTCACAGCCACAATCCTGTCTCCAGCAAGGGGACACGGAATGACAAAGCTCCGTGGACACTTTAATTGCTTCAATGTCACACTGCAGACAGACACATCACTGGTCAGGAGGTGGAAACTACACGTACCAATCCTGGCTCAGAGCAAACACTGCTCCACACTGCTTCTGCAGTGCACTCTGGTTAGAGTACGGTTGTATGCTTTATATGCTTGTGTGCTATTCATACAGTGCATGTGGTACATATAACTCACTGTGCTTGTGTGAGACAACCTAACCCACATGGGATAAATGTTAACAGGGGGATGTATGCCCAGGTCTTTCTTTGCCCAAAGTCAAGGGGGTGGAATGTGGCAAACGCTGCATTAGGACATTGAGACTCTTGAACATGTCCAGAGAAGGGCAACGAGACTTGTGAGAGGACTCGTGCACAGCCCTGTGAGGAGAGGCTGAGGGAGCTGGGATTCTTTAGCCTGGAGAAGAGAAGGCTCAGGGGAGACCTTATTGGTCTGTACACTACCTGAAGGGAGATTGTAGCCAGGTGAGGGTTGGTCTCTTCTCCCATGCAACCATCACCAGAACAAGAGGACACAGTCTCAAGCTGTGCCAGGGGAAGTTTAGGCTCAAGGTGAGGAGAAAGTTCTTCACAGAGAGCTGTTAGCTGTTTGTCCTGAATGGACAAAAAAAGCCTCAAAATTGCTCTGACCCAGACATGGGGCAGAAGCTAGCAGATCTGCTTCTTTAGGCTTGCCTGAACGTGTTTCAGAGCCCGAGTGAGCCGGGGGGGGTGCTTTTGGCCACAGTTGGAAAGAAGGCTTTCCATAGGTTGCACTATCAGGGTTTTATCCCTCCATCTGTGTTGCTCCTGGCCATTATTGCCTCGGGAAATCTATAAGCACCAGCCCAAAGAGCCAGAGCCTTGCCTTGCCATTGTCCATGCTCTGGAAGGAACCACAAGCTTTGCTTGGAAGCTGAACTGTGTTTCAGTTTACCCAGACAGGACTGCAAAGCCCCCGCTATTCTAGCGTTGTAAGCCCAGGAGCAGACACGCCTCTTGCCGGGCCGGGAGGCGAAGCCCCAGAGGGCTGAGTCCCCCGACAGTTCCGTTTGACTGGAGCAAGGAGCCAGCGCTGCTGCGAAAGGATTGCAGCTGAGGACCTCCTCTCTACAAAGCTTCCAGCTACAAACCCTTCGGGAGCCAATCCTGCCCCAGCAACAAGCTGCAGACACCAACAGAAAGTGCAACTCTGCTCCTGCAGCTTCCACCTGTCGACGCCAGTTTGGGTTGTCTCGATCTTCACGTGTGCCACGAGGTACCAGGAGCAGTGAGCAATTACAGTACCTGATTTCTCTAACATCTGTTGCAGGTCTGGTGCCCTGGGGATCCTGCAGCCCCCCCATGGGCCGTCGCCGGCTGCAGTGCCGAGGTTCCCTTTCTGTACAGTTTCAAGTGCTGTTTGGTGTCTCTGGATTCTTGTACACATTGTTGAAATTGTTACCTGTCCCTGCTGGGGAGGGATCTGTTCCACCACCCAACATCCCCACCCTGGAAATGGGTTTGATTTAATGGTTTGGGGTTTTTTGCAGTGTTTTTGTGATTAATAAAATTATTAATATTTTTATTAACTGCTCTGCTTATTGAGTGTTAAAATATCCTTTTTATAGACTACAACACTGTTGTAATATGCTACCCATGGAGGTGGTGGAGTCACCATCCCTGGAAGGGTTTAAAAAGGGATTGGATGTGCCACTTGAAGCCATAGTTTAGTAGTCATGAGGTCTTGGGTGACAGGTTGGACTTGATGATCTCTGAGGTATTTTCCAACCTTATTGATTCTATGATTCTGCCCAGAATTATGCCCCGAATATTGCCAAAACTTGTCCCTACATGTTTTGCTCAACCCTCCCTTCCTCCTCCTTTATGGAGTGGGTGCTCAGCCAGAGCTGAGCAAACAAAGGGCCAGGTGTCAAAAATCTGGGTAAACAACCCAACCTGCCTTGTTGGGATAAACAAGAGCACACATCCACCTTGTGGGATTCCTGTGCTGTGCCTGTGCTACTTCTAAGCATGGGCATATTCTAGCCATGTGCTGTGATAGGCTAATGGTGGTCACAGCAACCCCATGCAGAGCTACAGGCTGGGTCAGAGTGGCTGGAGAGCTGCCAAACAGAGAGAGACCTGGGGTGCTGATTGACAGCTGCCTGAACATGAGCCAGCAGTGTGCCCAGGGGGCCAAGAAGGACAATGGCATCCTGGCCTGCATTAGGAACAATGCAAGCTGTGCCAGGGGAAGTTTAGGCTGGAGGTGAGGAGAAAGTTCTTCACTGAGCGAGTCATTCGCCATTGGAATGTGCTGTCTGGGGAGGTGGTGGAGTCACCATCCCTGGAGGTGTTCAAGAGGGGACTGGACGTGGGACTTGGTGCCATGTCTAGTCATGGGGTCTGTGGTGCCAGGTTGGACTCGATGATCTTTGAGGTCTCTTCCAACCTTAGTGATACTGTGACCAAGTTTGACTATTGGCTAAATCCAAGCCCCGTAAATATCACCCAAACTGTAAAGAACTCACACTTGTTTGCACATGACACCAAGCTGGGGGCAGGTGTTGAGCTGTTGGAGGGTAGGAGAGCTCTACAGAGGGACCTTGACAGGCTGGACAGGTGGGCAGAGTCCAAGGGCAGGAGATTGAACACATCCAAGTGCTGGGTACTGCACATTGGCCACAACAACCCCAGGCAGTGCTACAGGCTGGGGTCAGAGTAGCTGAGAGCAGCCAGGCAGAAAGGACCTGGAGTCCTGGTTGACAGCAGCTGAACATGAGCCAGCAGTGTGCCCAGGGAGCCAAGAAGGACAATAGCATCCCATTCTGGATCAGGAATAGTGTGGTCAGCAGGAGCGGGGAAGTCATTTCACCCTGTGCTCAGCACTGCTTAGGCCACACCTTGAGTCTTGTGTCCACTTCTGGCTCCTCAGTTTAGGAAAGATGTTGAGTTGCTGGAAGGTGTCCAGAGAAGGGCAACAAAGCTGGGGAGGAGTTTGGAGCACAGCCCGGTGAGGAGAGGCTGAGGGAGCTGGGGTTGCTTAGCCTGGAGAAGACGAGGCTCAGGGGGGACCTTATTGCTCTCTACAACTACCTGAAGGGGGATTGTAGCCAGCTGGGGGTTGGTCTCTTCTCCCAGGCAACCAGCACCAGAACAAGAGGACACAGTCTGAAGCTGTGCCAGGGGAGGCTTATGCTGGATGTTAGGAAAAAGTTCTTCATAATAAGAGTGCTTGGCCATTGGAATGTGCTGCCCAGGGAGGTGGTGGAGTCACCATCACTGGAGGTGTTTAGGAAGAGACTGGATGGGGCACTTGGTGCCATGGTTTAGTTGATTAGATGGTGTTGGATGAAAGGTTGGATTCAATGATCTCAAAGTTCTTTTCCAACCTGGTTAATTCTATTCTATTCTTTGTGTTCTTTACACTTTTTTGCTCTTTTGTGCTCTCTTGCTCCTTGCACATGCTCTGCCCTTGTGCAGGTGCTCTGCCTTTGTCTGCAGTGCAGAGAGAAGCCTTGCTAACCAGGAAGAGCTGCTGTGCCTCAGTTTCCCTGGGAACCAGCAGAGAGTCCTTCACATCAGCTGCACTGAAACTGCAGCCAGCTTAGCATTGTACCCACAGTCCCACTAGTAGGAAGAAGCTGCCTAACCACATCTTGAAGGGACAGAGACCTGGGAAGCCAAGCCAGGAAGCACTTGCCTCAATCCCTTTCAGCAGCTCTAAGCATGTCTGCTGCAAGCACAAAGCTGCAGCCCTGCGAGCCAAAGCTGGTCCCTGCGCCTGCTGCTCACAAAGCCAAAACGTGCCCAGCCACTCCTGTGCTGGCTGGTAAGTCACAGGAGAAGAACTGCCCATCTCTCCATGCCCCAGAGCTAGGCACCAGGGTGATCCAGAGCACCATCCCTGCCTGCTGGGACCGCCTGGGAGCATCCTGGACAGCCTCATAGGCTTCCATGCCATGGGAAGCCAGCCACACCCTGCAACCAGACATGGTGTCCGTTGAAACAGGGGCTGCTCCCCCACAGCATCCTGCAAGCGCTGCAGCACCAAGGGAACTGCCTGAGAGCCTGCTCCAGGTGAACCAGCCTCCAGCACAGCCCTGTGGAGCCCATGCCACACCCCCGCAGCAGTGAGAGTGAGCTGCCTCTACCGCACCCAGAATGGAGCACCCCAGAAGCCAGCACAGCACCCACCCAGCTCCCCCCAGCATCGACCAGCCTAGCAACCAGCCCAGCCACCACCCTTTACTGGTGCATGAGAAGCTCAATATGAGCTCTCAATGTGCACTTGCAGCCCGGAAAGCCAATCAGATCCTGGGCTGCAGCAGGAGAAGTGTGGCCAGCAGGGCAAGGGAGGGGATTCTCCCCCCTCTACTCAGCTCTGGTGGGACCCTACCTGGAGTACTGCATCCAGTTCTGGAGCCCCTATTACAAGAGGGATCTGGAGGTGCTGGAGGTGTCCAGAGAAGGGCCATGAGGATGATCAGAGGGCTGGAGCACCTCTCCTGTGAGGACAGACTGAAAGAGTTGGGGCTGTTCAGTCTGGAGAGGAGAAGGCTCCGAGGTGACCTAATTGTGGCCTTCCAGTATCTGAAGGGGGCTACAAGAAGGCTGGGGAGGGACTGCTCAGACTATCAGGTAGTGATAGGACTAGGGGAATGGAATGAAGCTGGAGGTGGGGAGATTCAGGCTGGAGGTGAGGAGGAAGTTCTTCCCATGAGAGTGGTGAAGCCCTGGAATGGGTTAGTGTCCAGGGAGGTGTTGAGGCCCCATCCCTGGAGGTGTTTAAGCCCAGGCTGGATGAGGCTCTGGCCAGGCTGATCTGGTGTGGGTGTCCCTGCCCATGGCAGGGGGGTGGAACTAGATGATCCTTGTGGTCCCTTCCAACCATGACCGATTCTATGATTCTGTCCCTCTTTCAGGGCTCACACATTTAACATCCATTTGGGTTCTGTTTAAAGTCCCTGCACTTTAGACCTCGTGGCATTGTCACCTGTGGATAATAAAGCAGCAACCCAGCTAATGCACCAAACCATAACTGGTGAGTGAAAATTGGTTCAAGCCTCTTTGAAAGGTTCTTTGAATTATTTGTGTCTGACACCCAGCCTCACTGCTGTATTCAGGTGCCTGGTGTCTTGAGTCACCCCCTAGTGGACAAAGGGCAGACTGCACCCCGGTTCTCTTTCCGAAAACCTCTTCTGTAGTTTTCTAATTTGGTTCCAAATTGTCAAACTCCAGCACTTCATGGAATTATAGCCATGACCATACACTAGAAACTGCATGTGGATATGTGCTGTTAAGAGGTTAATAATGTTAATAGTAATAAATAATTATTAATATATCATAATTCATCCTAATAACCAGGACATGCAGTCAGCTTGGGGCTGGAAGAGAGCGTCCTGGACTAAACCAGCCTCACTATTGCGCTACAAAGCACAGCTCCTAGCCAGGAGACCCCTGCCTGGAATAACCACCCACCTCTGTACATAGACAGAGAGCTGAACAGCAGCTGGAGCTTGAATGGAAGCCAGCAAGAGACTGACCAATGGAGCCTTAGCAGGTGTTGCCATCAGGCATAGCTCATGCCCTGCACTGAATCAGCACCCACCAGGAAGTTCAGCTGTGTGCTGTCTTTGTGGCAATGCCCTCAGCAGCCCAGCTTGTACAGCTCTGCAATCCAGCACTGCCTGCTTGCTAGTGCCAAACCTAGCATGCAGGAATTTGACTCCCACGTCACTGACAGGATGACATCAGGAGCTGCACAGGCCAGGGCCTGCTCCTGCCCTCCCAACCACTCAGGCCCCTCATGAACCCTAAATCACAGCACAAAGAGGATGCTTGCCCCAGATGGACCACTGGCATGGCCACCTGTGTTGTCACACAATGCTGCAGAAGCCACCCCAGGCTGCCTCACCACCAACTCAGGCAGAGCCAGGAGGGATGCTACAAGGAGTGGCAAAGGCCCCTGAATACCTCTGGCTTCTCAAAAAGTGACCAACTGGGACAAACATGCCAGGGCTGCTCCTGCTCTAACACCAGCTCAGGCCCCTGAGGCACCCTAAACTGCTGCCCACAAATGCTGCTTGCCCCTAACCTACCACTGAAGTCACCACGTTTGACATTACAAAATGCTGCAGATGCCAGGTGCAGGCTCTTGCTGGATCAGGTCAGGCTGAGTGAATTGGGATGTCACAGGCATGGCAATGTCAGCTCTAACCAGAGCCCTGAGCTTTCCCAAGGGAATGTGCAAACATATGGACTGACTCCAAGTATGCCTTTGGGGTGGTACATGCCCAGGGAGCCATGTGGGAAGAAACAGGATGGTTGTCAACTCAAGGGAAAGATATTAAACATGGGGAAGAGATCCTGAGGCTGCTGGCAGCAGTGCAAGAGCCAAGCAAGGCAGCCATAATGCACTGCAAAGCGCACCAGCAGGGGAACACCAGTCAAGAAAAGGCAATGAACTGGCAGACAAACAGCTCAAAGGGTGGCCAGGGGCGGGAGGAAGGTGGCAGAGTTTGTTTTGATCCCGGATGGTAAACTGTCACTTGAGCAGCAGAAATGAACCAAAGACCTCTTGGGGACTAGGGTAGGACAGGGCTGGGCCAGGACACCGGATGGGAAGTTAGTCACACCTGCAAACCTCCTCTAGGCTTTGTTTCAGGAGCAACAGGCAAAGACTCATTGGGGAATGGAAACCGTGTGTGGAAAACTGGTTCAGGAGAGTCTAGCATGAGAATTATCCACCCCAGGAGAGCAGGTAAGCAACAGTGTGAGGTGTGTCTGAAAGCTAACCCCAAGGTAAGGAGAGGAGTTAGGCTGGCACAGATTAGCAAAGGAAATGATCCAGGACAACAAGGGCAAATGGATGTCACTGAGCTCCCAAGAATGGGGGATCCAGGTACCTGTTGGTACTGACACCTCCCCGGCTGGCCAGAAGCATTTCCCTGTCGCACAAAGCTCCAGAGGTTACTAAAACAGTGTCACAAGAGGCAATACCTCAATCTGGGGCACCTGCTGCTGTTTCCTCAGAGGGACCTCAAGGCCATACCTTGCTGCAACACCTCCAGGCATGGCCACTCCACTGCCCCCCTGGGCAGCCTCTGCCAGGCCCTGACCACTCAGGCACCAAACTCATTCCTCCTCCTCTCCAACCTAAGCCTCCCCTGGCACAATTCCAGGCCACTTCCTCTCCTGCTAGCACCTGAGACTAGGCACAAGAGCCCAACCCCCACCTCACTGCAGCCTCCTTGCAGGCAGCTCTAGGACAAGGAGGTCTCCCCTCAGCCTCCTCTTCTCCACACTAATCACCCACAGCTCCTCACCTGCTCCTCACCAGCCCTGCTCTCCAGAACCTTCCCATCTTCTTGCCCTTCTCTACACCTGCTTCAGACACCCAAAGTCCTTCTTGGAGTCAGGGGGCCCTGTCGCCCGCGGGCACCATTAGTGCCCACAGTTTCCCCCCCTTAGCCCCACAGAATCCCTCCCACCAACCCCACAGACCCCCCCATACCCCATGGAACCCTCCACGTCATAACCCCACAGACCCCGAACCCATGGCCCCATCCTGAGAGACCGCACAGAACCACCCCCATGACCCTGCGGACCCCTCCCAGCCCCACGGCTTCCGCACAACCCCATAGGTGCCTGCCCCTGGCTCTGTAGTTGATCGCTGTCACCGCACGGACCCCTGCCCAGCCCCACGGACTCCCTTCCAGCCCCTCAGACGCCTCTCTCGGCCCCGAAGCCCCTCAGGGAACCTCACAGACACCCCCATAACTGCTCAGGCCCCCACGAACCGGCCCCCACAGCCCCGCAGACGCCACCAGCAGACCTCACGGAACCCTCCTCAATCCCAGCTCCAGGACACAGCCCTCAGCCCAGGGCATCCCAGTGCCACCCCCAGGAGCCCCTCCCCAAGCCCCAAGGGATCCCTACCCCAGGATCCTCACTCTGTCCCGCGAGTCCCCCACCTACCCCACAGCCGAGGCGCAAGGGACGTAGAGCAAGAAGAGGAAGGAGGAAGCTCGGAGCAGAAGCAGTCGGCCGCCCATGGCAATGGAGGCCCCGAAGCGGCCACGTTTCGGCCGAGAGGAGGTGGAGTCTGGGTCCGGAGAGGAAGTCCCACCCACGCCCGGAAGCCGCAGCCAATGAGAGCGCCGGGAGCGCGGCAGCTCCTCCCCCTGCCCGCTGCCGAGGCACAGCGAGGAGCTGCCACTGCCGGCTCTGGCCGCCATTGTTGCTGCCCGGGGGTGCGGAGCGTTAGCGGGCCGGAGCGCGGGAGAAGTGCCTGAGGTGCTGGCGGGCGAGCGGCAGCTGCCGGCTGGTGAGCTGCGGAGGGGCTGAGGGAGCCGGGGAGCGCTGAGCGGGGAAGGGTCTGGCTCCGTGGGGCTGCTGGGGGCGTGTGTGGAATTGGGGGTCGGGAGGGGCGTGGGGGCAGGGGCTCCGTGGGCTGTGGGAGGTTCGTGGGTTGGGGTGGGTGGGGCTGGGGAAGCCTCTGGAGGGGCAGAAGGAGGAGCTGTGGGGGTTGATGTGGGGAGAGCATCTGTGGGGCTGGCAGGACTGGTGTTTGGGGCAGGGGGCAGCGGTAGGGCTGTGGGGGTGTTTGGGGTTGGTATCCCTTGGCGCTGAGGTTGTGATCTGGATCCTTTGGGAGTCCGGGGGAAAGCTGTGGTTGGGATCAGGATCCCTGGGCTGAGGGGGATCTCAGGGCCGGGCTTGGGCTCCTGTGGGCTGTTGGGGGTCTGTGGGGGGAGTTCCGGTCCTGAAGCCCCCAAACAGCCCCCCGCCGCACCCTCTGTTGCCCCCCGTGCAGTCCAGGCTGGCCTCTGCCACAAGCAGTAGGAGCAAAGGCACAGCCCAAAATGCCTCCTGGAGCTCGAGTTTTCCCCAGGACACCAAAGTGAGAACCCAGGGCCCTGAGCTGCCCCCCGGGAACAACCACCTGCCTGGGATCCTCAGGCACTGCCCTGGCCCCCCAAAAGTATCCCAAAGGGGCGTGAAAAGATCAGGCTTGAGGTTTTCCTTCCTTCCTTGTCGTTTGAGTCCCCAGGTTCCCACTGCCTGCTGTGGAACATCTGGGTTGCCTCCAGACCTCGCAGCAGCCTCGGGTTGCAATCAGATTGGTTTGGTCTCAGGTTGGTTTTGATCTTTTTCCCTTAGTCTGTGAGCTGACGCAGGTCAGAAAGAAAGTTCTGA
>CM037645.1:967139-1038672 GCA_015227895.2 Colaptes auratus
TGCACCATAATGCCATCAATTATCAGGGTCAGCAGAGGCCTATACTATTCTGGGAGTCACTGTGGATCTCAAGAGTTAACTAAGGTGGAGGTGATATAATTTACTGGTAAACAGTGGAGGAAGCATACAGTTGTGACCGGACCTGACGCACTTGTATTCTGGGAATTGATTTTCTGAGAGAAGGGCCTTCAAAGACCTAAGGTTACCAGTGGGTTTTTGGATAGCATCTGTTAGAAGTTGATGGACAAAAACTGAAGCTGTCTGTTAGACCTGAGCTTTCTGAGAATCTGCAGTTGTGGGACAACACAAGATTGAGGACATTAAATTGCCGGTTGCTTCTCAGACTGGTGCATCACAGACAATACAGAACCAACCCTGACTCTTGTTGCCCATTCAGAATCTGATTCATCAGTTGGAGAGTCAAAAGTCATCAGCAAAACTCATTCCCCTTTCAACGTCCAGTGTGGCCTGTGCGAAAGCAGAATGGAGACTGGCGTCTGACAGTTGACTACCGAGCCCTGAATGAAGTAACTCCACCTATGATGCAGCAGTACCAGACATGATGGAACCCAGTATAGCTGGAATCCAAAGAGGCCAAAGGTATGCTACCATAGACATTGCTAATGCCTTCTTCTCTATCCCCATAAGCAGAGGAATGCAGGCCTCAGGTTTGCTTCACCTGGAGAGAATCCAGTACACTTTCAACAGATTGCAATGGGCTGGATCCACAGCTCCAGCATCTGTCATGCAGTGATCCACAATGCTCTGGAGAAAGGTGGTGCTCCAGAACACATCCAGTTCATCAATGATATCATCCTCGGGGTAACTGCTGAGGAAGTCTTTTGAGAAAGGTAACAAAATCATTGACATTCTCCTGAGCACGGTTTTGCCATCAAGCGAGACAATGGTGAAGGACCTACCAGAGAGATCCAGTTTCTGGGAGTGCGGTGGCAGGATGGACGCCGACACATTCCAGTGGATGTGGTAAAAAGTCTCTATCCATGGCCCCCCATGAGCAAGCAAGAAACTCTACGTTTCTTGGGTACAGTGGGATTGTGGAGACTGCACATTCCTGGATACAGTCAGAATTGTGAAACCTCTGTATGATGTGACTTGAAAGAGAAACAGATTCCAGTGGGGACCTGAACAACAAGCAGCCTTTGACCAGATAAAGCAAGAAGTAGTTCAAGCAATGGGTCTGGGACCTGTCCGAGATGGTCCAGACATTAAGAACATTTTGTACACGGCTGCAAGTGACAATGGTCCAACCTGGTGCTTGTGGCAAAGAGCTCCAGATGAGACACGTGGACGACCTCTTGGTTTCTGGAGTCGAGGTTACAGAGGTTCAGAGGCTAATTGTACTCCAACAAAGAGAGAGATTCTAGCTGCCTATGAAGGAGTAAAAGCAGCTTCTGAAGTGATTGGAACTGAATCACAGCTCCCAGATTACCAGTTTTGAATTGGATGTTCAGAGGCAAAGGTTCCACACCACATCATGCCACAGACTTCACATGGTCCAAGTGGATGGCTCTGATAACACAGAGAGCTACTGGAAATCTTGAAAGACCTGGTCTAGTGGAGGTGATCACAAGTTGGCCTGAAGGTACCAACTGCACTAAACCTCCAGAGGAGAGAGTAACTCGTGCTGAGGAAGCTCCTCCTTACAATGATTTTTCTGATGATGAAAAGCAATATGCTTTGTTCACAGACAGTTTCCTCCTGAGGCTGGTCGGGAACAAGCGAAGGTGGAAGTCTGCAGTGTTGAGTCCAACACGCCGAGTTAGAGGCAAAGGATGGAGAAGGAGAATCCAGTTCAGTTCGCAGAGGTAAAAGTGTCCAGCTAGCTCTCGACATAGCTGAACTGAGAGGTGGCCAAAGCTTTATCTCTACACCGACTCATGGATGGTAGCCAATGCTCTGTGGGGTTGGCTAAAGGACTGGAAGAAGAATGGTTAGCAGAGAAAAGGAAACCAATTTGGGCAGCTGAGCTGTGGCAGGACATTGCTGATTGAATCGAGAGAATTCCAGTGAAGGTGAGTACACATTGATGCTCACATCCCTAAGAGCAAAGCTACTGAGAACAAGCACACACAACCATCAGGCAGACTAGCTGCAAGAGTTTCTCAAGTAAATGGACTCTGATCTTGATCGGCGGGTCGATGGGAACACCGAGGGTGAGATATTCTAGCTCGGTGGGCTCACGATTCGTCAGGACATCAAGGCAGAGATGCAACCTACCAATGGGCTCGTGAGAGATCCATAGGCATTTCCATGGATGATGCTTCACCAAGTCATCCATGCCTGTGACATTTGTGCTGCTATTAAGCAGGAAAAGCGAATTAAGCCCTTATGGTATGGTGACAGATGGTCCAGTACAAGTATGTGTAAGCTTGGCAGATTGACTACATTGCTCTACCACGTTCTCGTTCTGGTAAGCAGTATGTGCTTACTATGGTAGAGGCAAACACTGGCTGCTTGGAAACTTACCCAGTTCCACATGCAACTGCACCATAACACCATTCTGGGTCTGGAGAGACAAAATGCTGTGGGGACACGGAACTCCAGAGAGGATTGAGTCAGACAATGGAATTCACTTCAAAAACAATCTTGTAAAGAACTGGGCCAAAGAGCAGGCATTGAGTGGATATTCCACATCCCCTACTATGCACCAGCTGCAGGGAAGATTGAACGCTACAACCGTTTGCTGAAGACCACTCTTAAAGCCATGACTGGGAAAAACATTTAGCACAAGCAACCTGGCTGGTAAATAGCAGAGTTCGTGAACCGAGCTGGACCTGCAAACTCAGATCTGCTACAGAAAGTAGAAGGTGATAGAGTCCTGTTGTTAGAGAAAAGAATCTGTTAGGTAAAACTGTTTGGGTGTTTTCTCCCTCAGGAGAGGCTAAACCTGTCTGAGGGATGGTTTCAGCTGAAGGTCGGGTCACACTTATTGGGTAATGCAAGAATGGTGAAATTCAGTGTATTCCACAAAGAAATCTAACTTTAGCTGAAACAGTTTAATTCCAGAGTGTTGTACAGCTACATCACGCCCAAAGGAAGAATCCATGATGAATCTACGGTGCATGAACCCTGAGAACCCTGAGAGGCCTGAGTCAACTGAGATTCCCTGATTCTCTTTTCTTTGCTTCTTCTGCAAAGAGACAAACTGTTTTCTGTTTTCTTGTTTCCTGATTTTCTCGGACTTCTGAATCATCTACACCTGAGGATAGCCGGAATGGACTATGAGCCTTACTTACAAATTGTAGATATTGTTTAGATTGTATGAACAGTATGAACAGCCAATGAATAGTTTAGAAGGGGTGGATTGTGATCATTTTAGGCTATGCCTTTAAGAAAGGGACAGTTCCTGGAACTCTCTGGCTGAATGTTTTGGTGTGAAAAGGAAAACAATGATATTCTAAACGAATTTCATTGATAGATTGGTAGAATGCAACTTTAAATTTTATTTTTTGTTCTGTTTGTCTCAGACAGTCTCTGTTGTTTTCAGTCTGTCTGAATAGTTGCTGTTTCTGTCTCTGAGCTTGGCTGCTGTCCTTCAACTAACGAGATAAGAAACTAATTTTTTTTTTCCTTAGCACACGCTTTTAGCTAACAGAATTTCCTCCTTAATAATCACTTCTCTCTCTCTCTCTAACCCTTTTTGGGAAAAAAGGGAGGAAGGGGAAGAAAGGAGTTTTGGGAGAAACCTTCTCTCTGGAGGAGGGAATGTTTTCTGTGTTACATTTTTTGCTATATATTTCTGTATATATTGTAAATACTGCATATTGTGTATAGATTCACTGCATTTCATCCTGCTTGTAAGGTGTAGCCCTTCCATTGTTGCTTCTTTGACTGAATTATCCATGGTTTCTGTGCGTGACCTTCTCTCACCACTACTAGCTGAGAACTTCATGAAATCTTCCCTTGATAATATGTTTATAGTCCAGGGATCGTGGCACGGATATGCCATAACAAGGAAATAGGAAATAGCACCGACCGCGTGGCTGTGCCACATGACTGCTGCTTCACCCAGAGTACAAAAGTTCTCCACTCGGGTTGAGGCTGTAGCAGTTCAGGAACGCTGGTTCAATGGGCTACCAGGTTTTCTCCTGCAGCGATGGATCATGCAGCCGTTGATCCCATGGGGTACTGCCCATGGCACTGCACGCAGCTGGGTGACGGTGGCAAAGTACTGCGAGGCCTCCTGGAGCACTGGTTTGAGTCCCAGGCAAGGTGGACCACGGCAGCACTGACACACATACAGGCATAGGCTCGAACACGACTATGTGGGCACTTGTTTACCAAACAACCCTTATTTACCATTTGCCCCAGTGAATACTGGTCCAATGAGCATCTGTTGCTAGCACAAAGATTAACCAACGAACTGATATTTACCAACTATGGCATAAGCGTACGCTGTAAACAGGGAAACAAACATATAGCCTGGCCCTTGTGTACCACAGGGGTGAGACAACACCCAGGCAGGTTGTTTACCTGGACTCAGTGGTGCCAGGATCCCCCTCCTCCACCTCCAGAAGGGAGGGCGAACAAAGGAGGTTTGACACACACACAGAGAAGTATGTTCTGGAAATATTTGCAGCACAATCGTGGCCATAAGCACCATTGACTACAGTTCCCCTCTGTGTCCAACAAGGAGTAGAGGTTGTCCTTGCCCCTCCTCTTGCTATTAATATATCTCTAGAAGGATTTTTTGTTGTCCTTCACAGCAGTGGCCAGGACAAGCTCTAAATGGGCTTTTGCCTCTCTAAATTTTTTCCTACATGACCTAGCAACATCCTTAAACATTCCATGGGTTGCCTCGCCTTTCTTCCAAAGATGGTACGCCCTCTTTTTTTCCCTTAGTTCCTTAGCTCATTGCCCATCCAGGCCGTCTGCCCCTGCAGCTCATCTTCTGGCACGTTGGCACAGCCTGTTCCTGCACCTTCAAGAGTTCTGCCTTGAAGCAGGTCCAGCTCTCCTGGACCCCTTCGTTTTTAAGGACTATTTCCCAAGGAACCTTCTGAGTTAGTTCCTTGAGTAGCCTGAAGTCTGCCCTCCTGAAGTCCAGAGTGGAGGTCTTCTTGCTGCCCCTCTTAGCTTGACTGAATACTGAAAATTCAATTATCTCCTGGTCACTGACCCCTAAACACCCTCTGACCACCATATCACCACCAGCCCTTCCCTGTTGGTGAAGAGGAGGTCAAGCAGAACCTCACCCCTGGCAGGCTCACACAGCACCTGGGATAAGAAGCTGTCCTCCATGCACTCTAAGAACCTCTTAGACTGCCTCCTCTCTGCTGTGCTGAGATCCCAGCAGATATCAGGCAAGTTGAAGTCGCCCATGAGAACAAGGTCAGGGGATCTTGAGACAGCCTTAAGCTGCCTATAGAATGACTCATCAACATCTTCCTCCTGGTTGGGTGGTCTATAACAGACTCCAACCAGGATATCTGCCCTGCTGCTCTTCCCTCTAATTCTCCCCCACAAGCACTCAACCCGATCGTCCCTGATCTCCATCTCAATGGCATCTAGTGCCTCCCTGCTGTACAGGGCCACCCCTCCACCCTTTCTTCCTTGCCTGTCTCTCCTGAACAGCCTGTAGCCATCAGTTGCAGCGCTCCAGTCATGTGAGTCGTCCCACCACATCTCTGTGATGGCAACTACATCATAACTTTCCTGCTGCAACAAGGCTTCCAGCTCCTCTTGTTTGTTGCCCATGCTTCATGCATTAGTGTACATGCACTGCAGCTGGGCTGCTGGTTTCACCGGTGGCTCTAGCTTATCACCCCCGGACTCCTGCCTGAGGGGACTGGTTTCAGCCCTTTCCCCTTCACAGCTAGTTTAAAGCCCTGTCAATGAGACCTGCCAATTCCCTTCCTAGAATCTTTTTCCCTTTGAGGGATAGGTCATTCTCATACACTGTGATCTTTCCCCTCCTCTGGGACAGATGTGCTCCATCTGTTGCCAGCTGACCTGGTGCAATAGAAAGTTCCCAAGATCAAAAAACCCAAAGTTCTTTTGGCTGCACCAGCCTCTAAGCCACTTGTTGACTATAGCGGCTGACCTGTTCCTTCTGGTATTCCCTCCTGCAACTAAGGGTATTGATGAAAAAACTTGTGCACCTGACCCCTCAACCAGATCTCCCAGGGCCTTGAAGTAATTTTTGATAGCCCTGGGAGTTCTGGTTGCAATATCATCATTCCCTAACTGCATCACTATTAAGGGAGAGTAATCAGAGGGCTGCACCAGACTAGGCAGCCTTCTGGTAACATTCCTGACCCAGGCTCTAAGGAGGCAGCAAACTTCCCTGTGAGAACGATCTGACTGACATATGGGGCCCTCTGTTCCCCTCAGGAGGGAATCACCAATAGCAATTACCCTCCTCTTTTTTTTGAAGGAACAAGTCCTGATGCCGGGGGGAAGGCTGTTTCACCTTAGCCTGTTTAGCCTTAGGCTGTTTAGCCTCAGGGAAAACCCCAGATGGTGTGTCCTCTGGTATCAGAATCACCTCATCCTTGACCTCCAGTGCCCCATACTTCTTTTCCAAGGGCAGTGGGGAAGGGGAGGGGAGGCAAGGAGGTTTTACTTTATGTCTTTCAAGAGCAAACTGTGTCCATTCCCCACTGCTTTTTGGGTAACCAGCCTCTGCTAGGGGAGCCTACAGAGCCTGGTTACTCAAGTTCATCTCCCTTCTACATTCCCTTACAGCTCTAAGTCTAGCAACCTCATCCTTCAGTTCAGCCACTAAGTTAAGCAGATAGTCAATCTGCTCACACCTAATTCAGGAGTTGTCTCCACTATCCTCCATTTCATGTGCCAGGCTCCAGCACTCTCTGCAGCCAGATACTTGGACACCTACCTGCTTATGTTCGACCACAGTCTGGGTTGACACTGATCTTTTGAAGGCAGCTTTGCTGCGAGTCACAACCATCCCTGCCCCTGGCCATGGGACCTACTGGAAAAAAATAACAATAAGTGCGGCAGTGCGTGCCGCTGGCTGCTGGACCTCGCTCTTTGCTCAGAGATTGCTGGGGCCCTCCCACTCCTGAAAGCCTGAAAAGGAAAGTAAAGTGAGTGCCTAATGGCTCAAGGTCATTGGTCCTGAGTGCTGGTAAATAATAAACAAAATAAAAGGGTTGGTGCCCCCCCCCCCCCCAAAAAAGCCCTCAGGAAAAAAGGGTTGGTGAAAAAAAGAAGTGCAGAAAATGAAAGGATTGGTGCCCGAAAAAAAGAAGCACAGAGAAAAAAAATGGTGGTGCCTGAGAAAAAAGAAGTGCAGAGAATAAAAGGGTTGGTAGCAGAGATAAAAGAAGCACAGGGTATAAAAAATGTTGGTGCCCAAGAAAAAAGAAGCCCTCAGAATAAAAGGCTTTATGGGTTAGTTAATGGTTAGTGCCTGAGAAAAAAGAAACACAGACAATAAAGATAATGTTGCCTGAGAAAAAGTACTCAGATTAAAACGGTTGGTGCCTGACAAAAAAGAATCACAGAGAATAAATGGGTTGCTACCTGAGAAAAAGAATCACAGAGCATAAAAGGGTTGAAGTTTGAGAAAAAAGAAGTGCAGGGAATAAAAGTGTTGGTGCCTGAGATATAAGAAATGCAGAGAATAAAAGGGTTGGTTCCCAGTAAAAAAGAAGTACAGAGAACAAAAAGGTTGGTGCCCAAGAAAAAAGAAGTGTAGAGCATAAAATGGTTGCTGCCAGATAAAAAAGAAGCACAGAGAATAAAAGGGTTGATGCCCGAGAAAAAAGAGGTTCAGAGAATAAAATGGTTGGTGCCTGATACAAGAGAAGCACAGAGAATAAAACCATTGGTGCCTGAGAAAAAAGAAGCATAGAGGATAAACGGGTTGGCCCCTGAAATAAAAGAAGCACAGAGAATAAAAGGACTGGGACCTGAGAAAAAAGAAACACAGAGGAAAAAAAGGGCTGGTGCCCGAGGAGAAAGAAGAGCAGAGAATAAATTTTGTTGCCCGAGAAAAAAGAATGCAGAGAACAAAAGGGTTGGAGCCCAATAAAAAAGAAGCACAGAGGAAAAAAAAGGGTTGGTGCCATATAAAAAAAAGGGCAGAGCATAAAAGGGCTGGCACACAAGTAAAAAGAGGCACAGAGAATAAAGACATTGTTGGCTGAGAAATAAGAAGCACTGAGAATTAAAGGTTTGGTGCCCGATACAAGAGAAGTGCAGAGAATAAAAATATTGGTGCCTGAGAAAAAAGAAACACAGAGAATAAAAGTGTTGGTGACCGAGAAAAGAGAAGTGCAGAGCATAAATATTGGTGACTGATAAAAGAGAATGCAGAGAAGAAAAGTGTTGGTGTCCAAGAAAAAAGAGGAGCAGAGCATAAAAACGTTGTGACCTGTGATGAAGAACTTATTAATCTATTAATAGGAAATATTAATTATGTAAATATTAATTTCTACTAATGATAAAAGTTATTAATAACTGATTAATCACTATTTTATATAGATGTTCTAGTGCACTATCATAAAATACATCCATAAGTGGTTTGGTATTTATAATTAGGACTCAATTGGAATATTTACAGAATTACTATTTATATAATGAAGGCTGCAATTCCACTGCCTGTCCACCAGATGGCGACCCGACGGGACGCTGGCAGCTGCTAACTATATACAGAGCTATTACAATGCGTATCTGAGGATTGTACGGGAAGTATTATGCTGGTAGACGCGGGTGCTTTGAACTGAAGGTTAGTGAGTGGAAAGCAGGTGGAAGATACATTGTGTCCTTTGTTTGTAGCAAGGTTAGGTTCCAGCAGACTACTGTCACTGGGCTGATTCCTACCTGGTCTGGACAGCGACGCTGGGTGGCAATCCTCTCTCCACGGCAGAGGAGGGGAGATGGAACCTAGGCTAGCTGGTAGGCAGGTTCCCTTCGCAGTACTCAGGCAGTTCCCTCCAGACGACAGGGAGCAGTCCTGCTAGGTCAGCCCAGAAGGGCTGGTAGGGCTGGTCCTGGGATGGGGTTGGCCCTCACAGGGTCGGTTTGCACGGCAGGGCGGGGTGATGGTTCCCAGTAGGCAGGCTCAGAGGTTTCCAATCTGGCACAATGGCAGGTGGGGCTGGACCTAGCAGAGTTGGCCCTGCGGCAGCAGGCTTCAGGGCTGGTGTGGACAGCCCCAGGGAAGAAGCACAGCTGCATGGAGCAGCGATGTCCCCTTTACTTGGCTTGAAGGAGCAGTGGGACCCTCTAAGAGCGGTCCCAGCTTTGGAGCACAGGCATGGACAGTGCTCTGGGTTTCCCTGAGGTTTACAGGACATGGAGCAACAGAGGTGGCAACTCCTCTCCCAGATGACACACAGGTTGTGTCAGCTCATCAGTCCGCTGCTTAAGGCTAATGCAGACATTGGCACTGCCGGACTTGGCTAAGATCCTTTCCCTGACAGTTGGGAAAATCTTACCCTTGGGGTCCAGTCCTCTTGAGACACGGTGGGCTTTCCGGTCAGTGAGACTGGCAGTATGACGCTAGAGCTTATCAGGCTTAGCCAAGGTCCCTCCTCTGGAGATACCCTCAGGGCTAAGGCTCAATGGGCCTGCCTGGATGCTGGCTTCTCTTCTTCATGCAGATGCCACTAGTTTGCTTGCATATATGAGAGAGAAGACTGTGACAGTTTAGGCTGTGCCGTTAAGAAAAGGATAGCTGCAGAATTCTCTAGCTGAATGTTTGGGTGTAAAAAGGAAAACAAAGATTAATTCTAAATGTATTTCATTGGTCAGATGTGAGAAGTCCCATAGCAAATCTCTCTCACATTCTTTTCTCTCACCCATGTTGGTGGGTGGATTAAACCATCCAACCACTACAGAAGACTTAATAGCAATGAGCTCAATGGCAGAGGCTAAGGCATGAGCTTTATCCTCTCAGGCAAGAAGAGAGAACAAAGTGAAGGAGGGGCCAAAGTATTTACCAGTTGGGGTAATACTCATAGGTTCACCGAGGCTGGGTTTGACCAATGGGCACTCTTGTAAACAACTGGCTTCAGCCTATAGGAAGTGTGAAGCTAGAATTATGCCCGTTCTTGCTATTAGCATCCCGTACGATGGGTGTGCAACGGCCTGGCTAATGCTTTGGCCTGTGTTTCCCTCATGAAAGAGGGGGAACTTGTCCACGTGCCAAGACAAGTTTCAATATCTGGTCATAATGTGCCTTCACCACACTCCCCCAACACAGAGCTGAGGGGAAAAGAACACCACACAAAACCTCTTTGTGTTGATACAGAAATAAATGAGAGAAGAGTTTCCTGAGCAAATCAGATCATCAGAATACAAAAGTACAGTGACCTCAGCCTGTGTGCAGAAAAGGCACAGTGGAAAGCAGCAGCAAGCAGCAGCAAGCAAGGCAAAAGCCCAAACCAGGCAGCTGTTCCCCTATCCCTCCCTGTCCCACTGCCATCCCAGCGGAGCAGCCAACGTCCAAAAAATTCCAGAACCCAGAAGCAGCAACTGGAACAGTGAGCCTCATATGTTGCAACCTGAATTTCAAGCCCCATCATTCTTTGCTCCAGCCAGCACTTTCATTTTTGAGGCTGGCATGGCTGCAGCATGGTCTGGATAACAGCAGCAGAGTCAACTCAACCCATGGCAATCAGGAGCCCCTCCAAGTGAAATGGAAAGGAGCCTCTCAGCTTCTGTGAACAACTTACACTTCTTAGAAGGCAGCTGGACTTGCCACATGGATGCATTATATGAGAGCCCAGAAGAGCCCAAGAGGGTAGTGGAAGGTGATTTCAGAAGGATCCTTGAAGATGAAGCTCAGACAGACTTCATGATTTGTAGCTGGAACCTTGGTATTTCCTACTGGGATCTCCTTTGTATTCAGAGCCCTGTGACAACTCGCAGGGTCACAGATGACAGGATGTTAGGGGTTGGAAGGGACCTCTGGAGATCTCTGAGTCCCCCTGCCATAACAGGACCATAGAATCCAGTGCAGGTCTCACAGGAACACAGCCAGACAGGGCTGGAAAGCTCCAGAGAAGGAGACTCCACAACCTCTCTGGGCAGCCTGCTCCAGGGCTCTGTCTCCCTTACAGTAAAGAAGTTCTTCCTGCTGTTGAAGTGGAACTTCCTGTGCTGCAGTTTCCATCCATTACCCCTTGTCCTATCCCAGGGCACAAGTGAGCAGAGGCTGTCCCTGTCTCTTGCCCTCCAGCCCTCAGCTACTGATAGACATTGATCAGATGCCCTCCCAGTCTTCTCCTCTCCAGACTAAACAGCCCCAGGCCTCTCAGCCTCTCCTCATCAGACAGTGCTGCAGTCCCTTCAGCATCCTCACAGCCTCTGCAGCAGGTCCCTGTCCCTCTTGAACTGGAGAGCCCAGAACTTGATGCAATATTCCAGGTCAGAGTAGAGGGGGAGGAGAACCTCCTGGATCTGCTGGCCACAATCTTCCAAATGCATCCCAGGATCCCATCGGCTTTTTTGGCCACCAGGGCACATTGCTCTCCCATGCAGAACTTGCTGTCCACCAAAACTCCCAGGTCCTCCATTCACCTCTAGTGAATCTGAGCCTCCCCAGAAATTGACAGTGGGCTCCTCTAATCACATGGATCCAGTTCCAGCAGGCACTAGTGCAGGGGAAGGAACACCAGGCTGAAGAGAAGGAGAAAGGGAACTGAAAATCTCATCACCTGAATCTAGAAAGAAAGCCCTTGGTAGCAAATGTCCATTCTGGATTGACAGAGAACACAATGCAGAGAGCTGATGAGAGCAACTGCTGGGTATGACCAGCTGCCCTGAGAACCCTAAGGAAGGGCTGGAGGAGGGAGGGCATCAATTGGAATTCCAATACCTGATAATACCTCTTGGACATACTGAGAATCGCAGAATTGTCAGGGTTGGAAGTGACCTCAAGGATCATCCAGTTCCAACCCCCCTGCCATGGGCAGGGACACCTCACACCAGATTAGGTTGCTCAGAGACACATCTAGCCTGGCCTTAAAACCCTCCAGGGATGAGACTTCCACCACCTACCTGGGCAACCTGTGCCAGTGTCTCTGCACCCTCATGGTAAAGAATTTCTTCCTAACATCCAAACTCAATCTCCCCACTTCAAGTTTTGCTTGATTCCCTCCAGTCCTATCCCTACCCAACACCCTAAAAAGTCCCTCCCCAGCTTTCTTGTAGCCTCCTTCAGATACTGGAAGGCCACAAGAAAGACTCCTTAGAGCCTTCTCTTCTCCAGACTGAACAGCCCCAACTCTCTCAGTCTGTGCTCATAGCAGAGCAGCTCCAGCACTGAACACAAGCTGTTGTGTTTCCATGGATCAGAGAGGAAGGACATCTATAGCCATGGGTGAGAGATGGAAACAAAGCAGGATTGTGCAGGAAGTAGGAGCCAGTACAAGTTCTGCACCATGAGGGTAGTGGAACACTGGAACAGGTTGCTCAGGGAGGGGGTTGGGGTCCCATCTGTGGAGATATTCAAGGCGAAGCTTGACAGGGCTCTGGGCAACCTGATCTAGTTGAGGATATCCCTGGGAAGGTTGAACAAGATAACCTTTGGAGTTCCCTTCCATCCCAGCCCATTCTATGATCAGTGAGATATGGGAAGAGAGCAGATTCTGCATGAAGTGCAAAAGGAAGACACCAGCTGGGGCTTCTCACAGCTCTGGGCCTGGCTATGGTTGTGCATTCCTGCCTTGGGCTTCAGTCTCAAGAAGTTGGTTGGAGCAATAACCCTGAGCTTGGTCACCTCTGTTTGCATGGCTGTTAGAGTGCAGGGCATGTGTGGGTGCTGGTCTGCTTCAGGGAGCAGAACAGGGGAGAGCCAGGACCCCTCTGGGAAGAGCTGGGGCAAATGTCACCTTAATGATCAGTCCCTAAACCTCTGTATTCTCCTAAGCTCCCATTTCAAGGGCCAGGCCAGAAGGAGATAGTGGATGCAAGGAAAGTATCACTGGAGACACTGAAGCATCTCCAGGCTCTGGTGAGAGCGGAGAACTGAGGCAGTGCTGACAGGTCAGGACAAGCAGCTAAAGGTGGCTCTGCTGCTGAGTAAACCTGGAGGGGTTTCATTGATCCAAAGGTCCAAGTCCTGAGTCCCAGCCCTTGGCAAGGCAGATCCTATCTCTCACTTGTGTCTCTGGGCTCTGCTGGGGGCAGTGGGGAGTGAGGATGAGCAGTGACCAGGGCAGTATCTTGTCAGGTTTTACTGTGGTTTGCTTGCAAAGAGAAAACTCCTGCTGAAAAGTAATGAAATGTAGCCTTAAAAATATTTTTATCCGATGCTTTGTGCAATAAAAACCTCTCCAATTAGCTGCAGAAACCTTGGCAATAATTAGAATTTCATCAGTATTTAATGAGCCCCATGGAGTATTTGGGGCTGTGCTGCCTTCCAGGGGATACTGAGCCAAGTGTCTCCTGGACTAGAAGTGGGATGCTGAGACCCTGAGACACTGAGTGGTCTGTGGTGGATCTCTCTGCTCTCAGCAGTGTCTGGTGGCTTCTCAGGGTGACGTGGGAGCATGGACACCCTCCAGCTGAGGTGCAGAGCAGGTTGACTTAGAGTCCATGGGAAGCTCTTCCACTCTTGCCTTTCACCCTTATTCAGGACCAAGCAGTGCCTTGGAGCTGAAGGAAGGTCCCTGAGAAGCAGCAGGTGTCTGTGTGACAGGGGAGGATCTGTGGGGAGTGGTTTTGGTTGTGCTGAGAGAATTATCTTCTGACTTGTCACTGTCTCCTTCTCTTCTGACAGTGCCTCGTGGCCTGAGGCAGGGAATGTCCAACAGCAGCTGCATCACCCACTTCCTCCTCCTACCATTCTCAGGCACAAGGCAGCTGCAGCTCCTGCACTTCTGGCTCTTTCTAGCCATCTACCTGGCTGCCCTGCTGGGCAATGGCCTCATCATCACCACCATAGCCTGGGACCACCACCTCCACACCCCCATGTACTTCTTCCTCCTCAACCTTGCCCTCTTTGACTTGGGCTGAATTTCCACCGCTGTGCCCAAATCCATGTCCAATTCCCTGTGGGACACCAGGGACATCTCCTACTCAGGATGTGTTCTTCAGCTCTTCTTTTTCCAATTCTTCATCAATGTAGAGTATTTTCTCCTCACCACCATGTCCTACGATCGCTGCATTGCCATCTGCAGACCCCTGCACTATGAGACCCTTCTGGGCAGCAGAGTTTGTGTGCACATGGCAGCAGGTGTCTGGGCCGGTGGCTTCCTCGATGCTCTACTGCACACAGCACATTGCCAGGGCAATGCTCTGGACCAGTTACAATACAATACAATACACCAGGTTGGAAGAGACCTTCAAGATCATCGCGTCCAACCCATCAACCAATCCAACCCACCTCAATACAATACAATACAATACAATACAATACAATACAACCCACCTAAACAACTAAACCGTGGCACCAAGCACCCCATCAAGCCTCTTCCTGAACACCTCCAATGAAGGTGACTCCACCACCTCCCTGGGCAGCCGATTCCAATGGGCAATCACTCTCTCTGTATAGAACTTCTTCCTAACATCCAGTCACCCCTGAGTCTCCTTCTCTCCAGGCTAAGCAACCCCAGCTCCCTCAGCCTCTCCTCATAGGTCTTGTCTTCCAAACCCCTTACCAACTTTGTTGCCCTTCTCTGGACACCTTCCAGCAAGTCAACCTCCTTCCTAAACTGAGGGGCCCAGACCTGGACACAGGACTCAAGGTGCGGCCTAACCAGTGCAGTGTACAGGGGCAGAATGACCTCCCTGCTCCTGCTGGCCACACTCTTCCTGATGCAGGCCAGGATGCCATTGGCCTTCTTGGCCGCCTGGGCGCACTGCAGGCTCATGTTCAGCCCCCGGTCCCTCCCCCAGATCCTCAAGCTCTCCTGCTCCACATCCTACCTCAGGGAACTTGGCCTTCTTGCTTTTAGTGCTTTTCCATTTGTGGGATGTTTTGTGTTCATTGTGGTGTCCTATGTGCAGATCTTCAGGGCAGTGCTGAGGATCCTCCCTCAGCATGGACGCCACAAAACCTTTGCCAGCTGTCTTCCTCTCCTGGCTGTGGTCTGTTTATCTTCTTTGCCTACCTGAAGTCTCTCTCCATCTCCTTCCCATCCCTGAATCTGGTGGTGTCAGTTCTGTACTCAGTGATGCCTCCAGCAGTGAACCCTCTCATCTACAGCCTGAGGAACCAGGAGCTGAAGGTTGCCCTAAGCAAACTGATCCCTGGATGCCTTCAGCACCAATAAACTCTTTGTCTCCCTGTCCAGAGACGTTCTAATGTCACTCAGTGCAGCTCCAGCCTGGCTTCTCAGGTTCTTCTGATGATGGTTTCTTGGGTTTCTCTTTTTATGCACATTCAAATTTTGTTCTTCTTCCCACTTATAATTCTCTGATTACCTTAGAATTTTACCCAGAGACTGTAAAGGAGGAGTGTTGTCCTCTGAGTATTAAACACAGTGAAGGAGTCTCAGTGACATTTTTGTTCAAGATTCTCTATTTGAGATGTGGGTAAAGCTTCAGGGCACTGTCTGTGTGCAGAGGTGGTGGGGCAAAGAGTCCCAGAACAGCAGCAGAGCCAGGGAGCCCCAGCATGTGGGCTGTCCTGAGCTGCTCATTCCTCCCTTCCACACTCTCCTGCTGAGCCTCTTGTGCTGGGGCAAGGCCTGAGTGCTCAGGCAGCTTGGGCACTGTCCTGCAGGCAGGGACAGGCCAGAGGCACTGCTGGCACAGATCTGGCCTTCAGAGCAACATGGCCATACAGAAAAGAGATCTCAAGGCAGTGCCTGAAGCCTTCAGTCTGCTTTCAAATGTACTCTCAAGATTGTGTTTAACAGAGGATCTGGAGATGCAGCGTGTGAGTGTGCAGGGTAGGGGCACACAGCAGTGTCCTTGCCCAGCCAGCTCCTTTTCCATCACTGTGCTCTCAGCCCAGGCCACAGAAAAGGCTCTTCCTGCACTGAGGGGCACTAAGTGCCTTGGTCAGCAGTCCCTGTGTGCACTGCACAGCTGAGTGTGGTAGCATGAAGGTTTAATCCTCCCACCACATAAAGCACAGCTAAACTCAGTCGGAGAAGTGAATGAAAAGCTGTATTTTACAAGCAGAACGAAATGCAGTGAATATATACAAAATATACAGGATTTGCAGTGTATACAAAAATATACAGGAAATAACATAACACAGAGAAACCCTCCCAAGGAGAATCCACCCAGGTTCCCCCAAAACCCCTGTCCCACTTCCTCCCCTTTCCCTAGTAGTTAACTGGGTGAAAAAGAATTAAAGAGAGAAATGGATATAAAGGGAAAAATATTAGTTCAAAGCAGTTGTTAGAGAAGGTAGTTTTGTTATCTCATAAGCTTCACTCCAAGGTCAGCAGCATACACTCCATCCAAGAACAGAAGAGGAAAACAAAACAAACTGAACTCAGTCTAAGTTCTTAAAGTCACATTCTACTGATCTGCCAAATAAATTAATTTAGAATTGTCTTTGTTTTCTTTTCACACCTAAACATTTCAGCTAGAGAATTCTGTAGCTGTCCTTTTCTTAAAAGCACAGCCTGAAACTGTCACCATCCACCCCTTCTAACAATGTCATTGCCTGTCAGCACTGTCAATCTAATTTAAAAGAATATCTACAATTTGTAAGTAAAGTTCATAGTCCATTCCGGCTATCCCCCAAAACTCCTTTCTTCCCCTTCCTCCCTTTTTTCCCAAAAAGGGTTAGAGAGAGAGAGAGAAGTGATTATTAAGGAGGAAATTCTGTTAGCTAAAAGCGTGTGCTAAGGAAAAAAAATTAGTTTCTTATCTCGTTAGTTGAAGGACAGCAGCCAAGCTCAGAGACAGAAACAGCAACTATTCAGACAGACTGAAAACAACAGAGACTGTCTGAGACAAACAGAACGAAAAATAAAATTTAAAGTTGCATTCTACCAATCTATCAATGAAATTCGTTTAGAATATCATTGTTTTCCTTTTCACACCAAAACATTCAGCCAGAGAGTTCCAGGAACTGTCCCTTTCTTAAAGGCATAGCCTAAAATGTTCACAATCCACCCCTTCTAAACTATTTCATTGGCTGTTCATACTGTACATACAATCTAAAACAATATCTACAATTTGTAAGTAAGGCTCATAGTCCATTCCGGCTATCCTCAGGTGTAGATGATTCAGAAGTCCGAGAAAATCAGGAAACAAGAAAACAGAAAACAGTTTGTCTCTTTGCAGATGAAGCAAAGAAAAGAGAATCAGGGAATCTCAGTTGACTCAGGGCTCTCAGGGTTCTCAGGGTTCATGCACCGTAGATTCATCATGGATTCTTCCTTTGGGCGTGATGTATCTGTACAACACTCTGAAATTAAACTCTTTCAGCTAAAGTTAAATTTCTTTGTGGAATACACTGAATTTCACCATTCTCTTGCATTACCCAATAAGTGTGACCCAGACCTTCAGCTGAAACCATCCCTCAGACAGGTTTAGCCTCTCCTGAGGGAGAAAATACCCAAACAGTTTTACCTAACAGATTCTTTTCTCTAACAACAGGAACTCTATCACCTTCTACTTTCTGTAGCAGATCTGAGTTTGCAGGTCCAGCTCGGTTCACTGAACCTCTACTATTTACCAGCCAGGTTGCTTGTGCTAAATGTTTTTCCCAGTCATGGCTTTAAGAGTGGTCTTCAGCAAACGTTGTAGCGTTCAATCTTCCCTGCAGCTGGTGCATAGTAGGGAATGTGGAATATCCACTCAATGCCTGCTCTTTGGCCCAGCTCTTTACAAGATTGTTTTTGAAGTGAGTTCCATTGTCGGACTCAATCCTCTCTGGAGTTCCGTGTCCCCACAGGATTTTGTCTCTCCAGACCCAGAATGGTGTTATGGTGCAGTTGCATGTGGAACTGGGTAAGTTTCCAACCATCCAGTGTTTGCCTCTACCATAGTCAGCACATACTGCTTACCAGAACGAGAACATGGTAGAGTGATGTAGTCAATCTGCCAAGCTTCACCATACTTGTACTTGGACCATCTGTCACCATACCATAAGGGCTTAATTCGCTTTTCCTGCTTAATAGCAGCACAAATGTCACAGTCATGGATGACTTGTGTGATAGCATCCATGGAAATGTCTATGGATCTCTCACGAGCCCACTGGTAGGTTGCATCTCTGCCTTGATGTCCTGACGAATCGTGAGCCCACCGAGCTAAGAATATCTCACCTCGGTGTTTCCAGTCGAGATCAAGATCAGAGTCCATGTCTACTTGAGAAACTCTTGCAGCTAGATCTGCCTGATGGTTGTGTTGCTGTTCCTCAGCAGCTTTGCTCTTAGGGATGTGAGCATCAATGTGTCTCACCTTCACTGGAATTCTCTCGATTCCATCAGCAATGCCCTGCCACAGCTCAGCTGCCCAAATTGGTTTCCTTTTCTCTGCCAACCATTCCTTCTCCAGTTCTTTAGCCAACCCCACAGAGCATTGGCTACCATCCATGAGTCGGTGTAGAGATAAAGCTTTGGCCACCTCTCACGTTCAGCTACGTCGAGAGCTAGCTGGACAGCTTTTACCTCTGCAAACTGACTGGATTCTCCTTCTCTATCCTTTGCCTCTGCAACTCGGCGTGTTGGACTCCACACTGCAGACTTCCACCTTCGCTTGTTCCCGACCAGCCGACAGGAACCGTCTGTGAACAAAGCATATTGCTTTTCATCATCAGAAAGGTCATTGTAAGGAGGAGCTTCCTCAGCACGAGTTACTCTCTCCTCTGGAGGTTTAGTGCAGTTGGTACCTTCAGGCCAACTTGTGATCACCTCCACCAGACCAGGTCTTTCAAGATTTCCCAATCGAGCTCTCTGTGTTATCAGAGCCATCCACTTGGACCATGTGAAGTCTGTGGCATGATGTGGTGTGGAACCTTTGCCTCTGAACATCCAATTCAAAACTGGTAATCTGGGAGCTAAGACAAGCTGTGATTCAGTTCCAATCACTTCAGAAGCTGCTTTTACTCCTTCATAGGCAGCTAGAATCTCTTTCTCTGTTGGAGTACAATTAGCCTCTGAACCTCTGTAACCTTGACTCCAGAAACCAAGAGGTCGTAACCTGGAGCTCTTTGCCACAAGCACCAGGTTGGACCATTGTCACTTGCAGCCGTGTACAAAAGGTTCTTCATGTCTGGACCATCTCGGACAGGTCCCAGACCCATTGCTTGAACCACCTCTTGCTTTATCTGGTCAAAGGCTGCTTGTTGTTCAGGTCCCCACTGGAATCTGTTTCTCTTTCAAGTCACATCATACAGAGGTTTCACAATCTGACTGTATCCAGGAATGTGCAGTCTCCACAATCCCACTGTACCCAAGAAAGGTAGAGTTTCTTGCTTGCTCATGGGATTGGCCATGGTAGAGACTCTGTTTACCACATCCACTGGAATGTGTCGGTGTCCATCCTGCCACCGCACTCCCAGAAACTGGATCTCTCTGGCAGGTCCTTTCACCTTGTCTCGCTTGATGGCGAAACCTGCGCTCAGGAGAATGTCAATGAGTTTGTTACCTTTCTCAAAGACTTCCTCAGCAGTTTTACCCCAGACAATGATATCGTCGATGAACTGGATGTGTTCTGGAGCACCACCTTTCTCCAGAGCATTGTGGATCACCGCATGACAGATGCTGGAGCTGTGGATCCAGCCCATTGGCAATCTGTTGAAAGTGTACTGGATTCCTCTCCAGGTGAAAGCAAACTGAGGCCTGCATTCCTCTGCTATGGGGATAGAGAAGAAGGCATTAGCAATGTCTATGGTAGCATACCCTTTGGCCTCTTTGGATTCCAGCTCATACTGGAGTTCCATCGTGTCTGGCACTGCTGCACTCATAGGTGGAGTTACTTCATTCAGGGCTCGGTAGTCGACTGTCAGACGCCAGTCTCCATTCTGCTTTCGCACAGGCCACACTGGACTGGTGAAAGGGGAATGAGTTTTGCTGATGACTTTCTGACTCTCCAACTGACGAATCAGATTCTGAATGGGCAAGAAAGAGTCAGGGTTGGTTCTGTATTGTCTGTGATGCACAGTCTGAGAAGCAACTGGCAACTTAATGTCTTTTATCTTGTGTTGTCCCACAACTGCAGATTCATCAGAAAACTCAGGTCTAACAGACAGCTTCAGTTTTTGTCCATCAACTTCTACAGATGCTACTCCAAAAACCCATTGGTAGCCTTTAGGGTCTTTGAAAGGCCACTTGTTGACTACAGTTGCTGTCCTGTTCCTTCTTGTATTCCCTCCTGCAACTAAGGGTATAGACAAAAAATTTTTTGTGCACCTGACCCCTCCACCAGATCCCCCAGGGCCTTGAAGTCATTCTCGATAGCCCTGGGAGTTCTGGTTGCAACATCATCATTCCCGAACTGCATAACTATTAAGGGATAGATAGTAGTCAGAGGGCTGCACCAGACTAGGCAGCCTTCTGGTAACATCGCTAACTTGAGCTCCTGGGAGACAACAAAGTTTGCTGTGAATAGGGTCTGGCTGACATATGGGGCCCCCTGTTCCCCTCAGGAGGGAATCACCAATAACAATTACCCTCCTCTTTTTTTTTAAGGGAGCAAGTCTTGATGCCAGGGGAAGGCTGTTTCACCTTGGGCTGCTTCACCTTGGCCTGCTTCACCTTGGCCTGCTTCACCTTGGGCTGTTTTGCCTTAGGGAAAACCCCAGATGGTGTGTCCTCCTGTATTAGAATCACCTCCCCCACGACCTCCAGTGCCCCATACTTGTTTTCCAAGGGCAGTGGGGAAGGGGAGGGGAGGCAAGGAGGTTTGAATTTGTGTCTTTTGAGAGGAACCTTCATCCATTCCCCTCTGTTTTTTGGATAACCAGCCTCTGCAGGGGGAGCCTGCAGAGCCTGGTTACTCAAGTTGGTCTCCCTTCTACAATCCCTGACATCTCCAAGTCTACTCACCTCATCCTTCAATCTGGCCACCAGGTTAAGCAGGTAGTCGATCTGCTCACACCTGGTGCAGGAGTTGTCCCCACTACCCTGCATCTCAAGTGCCAGGCTCCAGCACTCTCTGCAGCCATGTGCCTGGACACCCACCTCTTGCTTATGGCACATGCCTACCTGCTTGTATTCCCCCTCAGTCTGAGTCGAGACTGATTTTTTGAAGGAGCTCTTGCGGGCGTTCCCACCACGCCTGCCCTGCCCGCCTGGCCTGCGGGACAAGATTTAGAACACGTGCGGCGGCGCGTGCTAGCGAGAGAAGGCGGCGAGATGGTGCGTGGGTGCCGCCGGCTTTGAACAGCACCGCCAGTGACGTGGAGAGCCTGCCTGAGCACTCCCGAGCAGCAAGCACATGGAGAAACGGCTGCGCCGAATCCAGCCGAGTGCCGAGAGCCCAGGGGTGCCCTGCTGATCCCGTAGGTTGGAAGCAGCTAGCGTTCCCGAGCCTGCTGGTCGCGGTGTGCTCCTGAGCAAGATTCCCGCCGGAACAGAGGCTGCCACGGGGTGCCACTGGCTTTTAAAAGCACCGCCAGTTGGGGTCCTGGAAGAGACCTGTGGGATATTTCTCTAAACAACTGGACCCTGTAAGTATAGGGTGGCCTACTTGCCTGCAGGCAGTAGCAGCCACTGTTCTTTTGATACAGGAAGCTAGAAAATTAACAAGGGACGGCCAACGGTGGCATATGTCCACATATGGTAACTATGGTACTGGAACAAAAGGGAGGACATTGGTTATCTTCTAGTAGGATGATGAAATATCAAGTGGTCCAGACGGAACAAGATGATGTGACCCTGAAGGTAACAAATAAGGATAACAAAAGGATAACAAAAGCATTTAAGGATAACAAAAAGCATTTTTGCAAATATGTTAATGCTAAAACGAAGGGCAAGAAGAACCTGCACTCCCTATTGGACCTGGAGGGGAACACAGTGATTGAAGACGAGGCTGAGGTCCTGAACACCTTCTTTGCCTCAATTTTTAACAGCAAGGCAGAAGGAGTTCAGGACAAGTGGCCTCCTGAGCTGGGTGATGGGGTCAGGGAGCAGTGTAATGCTCTGGAGATCCATGAGGAATTAGTCCGGGACCTGTTGAGCCACTTGGACACTCACAAGTCCATGGGGCCGGAGGGGATCCATCCTAGGGTGCTGAGAGAGCTGGCAGATGAGCTGGCCAAGCCGCTTTCCATCATTTTCCTCCAGTTCTGGCTCACCAGTGAGGTCCCAGATGACTGGAAACTGACCAATGTGGTCCCCAGCCACAAGAAGGGTCGGGTGGAGGAACCCAGAAACTCCAGGCCAGTCAGCCTGACCCCAGTGCCAGGGAAAATGATGGAGCAGATTATCCTGGAGGCAATAACTGCGCACCTGCAGGATGGCCAAGGGCTCAGGTCCAGCCCACATGGATTTAGGAAGGGCAGGTCCTGCCTCTTCAACCTGATCTCCTTCTATGATCAGGTGACCCACCTGGTGGATGTGGGGAGGCCTGTGGATGTGGTCTACCTGGACTTCAGCAAGGCCTTTGACACCATCCCCCACAGCAAACTGCTGGCTAAGCTGTCAGCTCGTGGCTTGGACAGCAGCACTCTGAGCTGGGTTAGGAAATGGCTGGAGGCTGAGCCCAGAGAGTGGTGATGAATGGTGCCACCTCTAGCTGGAGGCCAGTCACTAGTGGTGTGCCCCAGGGCTCAGTGCTGGGCCCCATCCTCTTCAATGTCTTCATTGATGATCTGGATGAGGGGATTGAGACCGTCATCAGCAAATTTGCAGATGACACCAAGTTGGGAGCAGGTGTTGATCTGTTAGAGGGTAGGAGAGGGCCCTGCAGAGGGACCTTGACCGACTGGACAGATGGGCAGAGTCCAATGGGATGACTTTCAACAAGTCCAAGTGCCAGGTGCTGCACTTTGGCCAAAACAACCCCATGCAGAGTTACAGGCTGGGGTCAGAGTGGCTGGAGAGCTGCCAAACAGAGAGGGACCTGGGGGTGCTGATTGACAGCCGCCTGAACATGAGCCCGCAGTGTGCCCAGGGGGCCAAGAAGGCCAACGGCATCCTGGCCTGCATTAGGAACAGTGTGGCCAGCAGGAGCAGGGAGGTCCTTGTGCCCCTGTACTCTGCACTGGTTAGGCCACACTTTGAGTCCTGTGTCCAGTTCTGGGCCCCTCAGTTTAGGAAGGACATCGAGACACTTGAACGTGTCCAGAGTAGGGCAACAAGGCTGGGGAGAGGCCTTCAGCACAAGCCCTGTGAGGAGAGGCTGAGGGAGCTGGGATTGTTTAGCCTGGAGAAAAGGAGGCTCAGGGGAGACCTCATTGCTCTCTACAACTACCTGAAGGGTGGTTGTAACCAGGAAGGGATTGGCCTCTTCTCTCTAGCAACCAGCACCAGGGGACACAGTCTCAAGCTGTGCCAGGGGAAGTTTAGGCTGGAGGTGAGGAGAAAGTTCTTCACTGAGAGAGTCATTCACCATTGGGATGTGCTGCCCAGGGAGGTGGTGGAGTCACCGTCCCTGGAGGTGTTCCAGAGGGGATTGGACGTGGCACTTAGTGCCATGGTCTAGTCATGGGGTCTGTGGTGACAGGTTGGACTCGATGATCTTCGAGGTCTCTTCCAACCTTAGCGATACTGTGAGACTGTGAGACTGTAATTTTAATAAATCCAGCAGTGTTTTTAAGCTCTTTGCAGGAAGGAGAGTTGGAGCACGATTGTGTCGCAATAATCCAATGTACTCATTCATTGAGGGAAGATTTAAAGGACCAACTCTCGATGTCGAATGGTTTTCGGATGGAAGTAGTTTTATGGAAAATGGGGTGCAGTATGCTGGTTATGCAGTAACTTCAGTAAAAGCAGTAATTGAGGCCAAGGAGTTCCCCCCCAGGTACTTCTGCACAGAAAGCTGAATTAATAGCTCTAACCAGAGCACTGACATTGGCAAAGACAAGAAAGCCAACATTTGGACAGATTCTAAATATGAGTTTGGAGTCCTGCATGTACATGGGGCCTTATGGAAGTAAAGGGGACTACTGACCGCTAAGGGCACTAATATCAAGCATCAGGAAGAGGTAATTTCTCTTTTAAAAGCTGTTCAGGAACCCAAGGAAATTGCAGTAATGCATTGTAAAGCTCATCAACGGGGGCAATCGATGATACACGAAGGAAATTGACTTGCTGACATTACTGCCCGACGAGCGGCAAAGGTAGTGACACAGCTGACTCTGATCCCCTGTAAGACTGTTCCCCCTTACCCAAAGAACCACCTCTATACTCCCCTACTGATGATAGGCTTGCTCAATCTTTGAAGGCACAGAAAAATCATGATGGCTGGTATGTAACAGCAAATGGTCAGGTTGTGGTACCCACGTTAATAATGAAAGAAATCTTAAATTTGAAACACAAGGAAAATTATTGGGGAGCAGATGCTCTAGTAACATTTTTATGCAGAAATATAGTCTTGGTAAGAATGTTATCCCTTGCCAAATCTGTTATAATGTGCTGTGCTATATGTTTAAAGAATAATCCAGTAGCAAGGAAACTTGCAGAATTAGGAAAGCTTAGAGTTGGCATTGAACCAGGAGATTATTGGCAGGTAGATTTTGTGGAACTACCTAAAGCAGGAGAAGGATTCAAGTACCTGATTGTGGGAGTGCATACATTTTCTGGATGGCCTGAGGCTCTTCCCTGTCGCACCTGTCAAGTATCTGAAGTTGTTAAATGGCTATTACAGAAGATAATTCCAAGGTTCAGGGTACCATTAGGTGTATCGTCAGATAGGGGTCCACATTTTGTGGCTAAAGTAATCAAGGACATTAGTGTGATGCTAGGGATATCATGGGACCTGCATACCCCCTGGAGACCACAGTCTAGTGGACAAGTTGAGAAAATTGTGGTGGTTTAAGCCTTAACTGGGAGTTAAGAGCTCAGATGGGGGCAAGGCTGAGGATCTCTCTCCCACTCCTCCTCCCTCCCAGGAAAGGAGTAAATCCACCAAACAATAATTTGGAGTTGGCTGTGAAGTAGAGAGGTCAACAGTTTTTTCTTTAAACAAACCAAAACAAAATATACATATTTATCAATAACAGGTAAGGTTCAAAAGGGCAAGGAACAAGGATGGATGGGAGGGGGACAAAGAGGAAGAATATGAAACCAGTTTCTCTCTGAAGAGGTGTGGAGGCAGCAGGGAGAAGGATCAGGCCCAACCACATGGCAGAGGAGCAGGAGGGCAGCTGCAGTAGCTCTCATCCAGGAGAGGCAGGAAGCAAAAGGAGGGCTAATGACTCCAATGCCTTCCCTTTTATACCCTAGCTGGGCAGGGAGCGGGAAGTGGGACAGACTCAGTTTCCCAGAGGGAAAACGCCCTGCAGGGAGGGCTAAGCACTCGCAAGCCCTCCACCCTGTTTTCCAGAATAGGCGTTAACCCACCATAAGGATGAATCAGACGATAAAGCAACAACTAAGCAAAATCTGTCAGGAGACTCGGTTACATTGGCCACAGGCCTTGCCATTAGCCTTGTTAAGAATCAGTTAAACCACGTAGTGGCATGGGAGTTAGTCCCTATGAAATCTTATATGGAAATCCATATGAATCTCCAATATCAAACCCAAATACCCATGTGATAGGTAAACAAGAGATTTATAACTATGCTATGTCGTTAGGAAAAACTTTATCTGGTTTGAAAAGTGTGTTGGTCTGGAACAGGCCTTTGTCTCTGGAAAACCCAGTCCATGACATTGTTCCAGGTGACATGGTATATGTTAAGGTCTGGAAAGAGGAACCTTTAAAGGAACGATGGGAAGGTCCTTTTCAAGTATTATTAACTACTTTTACAGCTGCTAAAATTGCAAGATATGAGCCTTGGATTCATTATACTTGTCTGAAGAAGGTGTGGAATTGGGAGTCTCCGGACATCTGGAGGACACAGCAAACAGGACCTACGACTCTTTGTTTTACTCAAGTAGGATGACTTCAGCACCCTATCAAATAGTGATTTTTCACTTCGTGGCAATTACTAACTGTTTCTTCTGGCTTTTGGGAAATTGTGCCTCAATGGGCTGATAATGTTACTATCATCAGGCGACCGGTGATGCTGCCTTGCCCTTTTGCTCATTATGGCAACATGGCGTTAACCCAGGCACACGTTGTTTGGCAATCCACAGGGCATTTAGGGGATCAGGATATTTGTGACGGTCATTCTGTTAAGCCCCAGTGGGCAAGTAGGGTTTACGTTACGGTCCACATTAATAGAAATGTCAGACATTGGGGAATCACCTGTTTAGAACGTGTTACTCCAGCTTTGGGAGACACAGTTGAATATAGGTGCATCGTATGCTCTGGTAAGGAGGCCGATTATGGGCAACACTTTCCAAGAGTTCTCACAGGTTATGGCTATGGAATCAAAGAATGGCACAATCATTATATGGCTGTTCCATGTATGAATATCATCATGACTTGTGACCTCGCAAGTCCTAACGGGTTAAAATCAATAATCAAAGTCAAATTCTGTTGGAAGGGGGGAAAGGGAAATGATTTCCAATCTGTAAATAAGGGAAGAGAGACAGACTTAATCATCTATGATACCTCTGAGAAAGATAAAGGTCAGTATCAGTGCATACATGAATATAATGGATTATGGGGCTATGGATCAATTAATGCAGAGGTGATTCAACAAAATCAATATTGTAGGAAGAGAGAGTTAAAACAAGCCAATGAACAGGAAGAAAATTTATTGATAGGTTTAATATGAAACTTTGCAAATCTTAGGAATTTGAGCAGTATCACAGCTTGCCTGCCTTTCCCACAGGCAGCTGGGGATCCGATTGCATGGGGGATCTTAACATCACCCCTTCCAGAAATTGAGTGAAACAAAACAGTTAGATGTGAGCAAGGTATAAAACCTAGGCAAATAATAAAAGCCATTTTGAGAAAGGTGGGGGAATATATTCACCAGCTGACAAGATGGGACTGTCTTAAACAAAATGGAATAGCTGGAGAATTTATTAGATGGTTACAAGCAGGTAAAGGAGAATTAGGAAAAAAGAAATGTATTATACCTCGTTATGAATGGGTCCCTGGACGAGTAACAGAAAATAGAGTTGAATGGCAATGTGAACATCAGAATAAAACAATAAAGAAGGATTGGAACAGCATTTGGGGGACAAGTATAATTCAAAAGGTTTCATATGTGGAAACCACCCCCTGGTGTATTGAGTGGGTTGGCACACAAAATGATACTGATAGTGTCTCTAAAACTGAAAAGGCAACACGACATTGGATGGAGAAGGAACAGGTTTGGAATTGTAGCCAGATTTATACTTGTGATTCAGCAGACCCTGTCATTAGAACGTTCCCGCCACTGGCAGTAGCAATACAGTCCGGCTTTGCCTGTAGAGGGTATAAACAAAACTTAGGTAAACTGAAGGATAGATTAGGAAATGTGAACCTCGATTGCACCTTGACCGTTAAGTCTACAGGAGCCAGGGTAAATAGTGATGGAACCTGGATGATGCACCTCCCATTAGACAGACCAGTGATGGAAATTACCTTAGGGCTCCCGACTCTGTGTCCACTATGGAAACAGTCCCCAATACATATGCCTAGGCTAACCAGAAGAAGACGAGAGTTAAAAGACAATAATGGGGAAGAATGGCATGAACCATCCTCCAGTGTCAAATTTAGTTGGGCTTTAGAATCTATGTTTGCCCCAATAGCAGCTTATAGGAATAGGGAAACGATACTTGACCAATGATACAGGCCAAGTAAAGAGACTAGCAAGAGTTACAAAAGATGGATTTAGGGAGTTGAATATCCAACTACAGGCTACAACAAAAATGACCCTACGAAATAGATTGGCTTTAGACTTACTCTTAGCCAAAGAACACAGGGTTTGTGGACTATTAAGAAATCAAAATGATCGCTGCTGTATTCATGTTCCTAATGTTACTGAAGCAGTAGAAAAGGATATTAGCGAACTTAAGACAATCGAAGAGGAAGCTGAGGCTGAAGAAAGAGAGGAAGAAGCCAGTTGGGTCAGAAAAATTTTGAAGGACTGGGTTTTCATGTTTCTGAATGGGTTAAATCCTTGCTTGAAAGTGTAATTGTAATTTGCTTAATATTGTTAATCATTTGGTGTGTCTACCTGTGCATTAAGAAAAGGATTATGCGAAATTCTGTCGGAAATACTACAATGATCAAAGCCCTGACAAGGAAACTTTACCCACCATCAACTGACCCACCCTCCTACCTAGCCGCCACTTCAATGTGAAGGATGGATAGAAGAGACTCGTCACCAGAAAATGCATGCAGATACGGAAACCACCTCAGATTCATCATACTTAACTCTCTGTTCATGTTTATTTACCCTGAGTTGTTATCTTTGTATTACGGGGTTATTGATTTTTTTATGGGTTTATTGTAACTCCAGATGGTAATAGCAGTGTGTAGTGGAAATACTTGCACTTATTGATAGTGAAATATTTTCAAAGGGGGGAAATGTTGAGAAATGTTAACATTAGAAATGTTTTGTAATCTAAGCACTTAATCAAAACTGTGAAACCAGAACACTTAGTTATTTATGATTGCTGTATAACTATCTGCACTTAGCATAGCAGTACTTGGTACGTACTGTAGCCTCTATGCAGCAATATTCTAGGACATGGCAACTCCTAATGCCAGATGAGAATTGTGCTTAGCAATGAGTATCTGTAGAATTTCATGGAATCCTATGGAATGTGTTTTGAAGATACCTATCCCATGACCTTAAAGGTTACTGCTGAGAATGAAATTTTTTATGATAATAAGTTGTATCTAAAACTGTATAAATGCTGCTTAAAATTGGTGGTTCAGTGGAACAGTGCTTTGGACACTAGTACCCTGTTCCCTGGCCGTCTACTTGCAGTCCCACTTTTATAAAGTGGTTTCACTCTCTTTCCTTCCTTATATAAGCTTAATATTATATCCTCAAAACCCTTAAGATCTCTCTTTTCATTGGGCAATCTCGTTTCAAATGCCAGACCTTCCCACAATCTAATTTTCTCTCTGGGCCCTTCCTCCATTATCATTTTTGCCTTATCCTTATCCTGCGTATTGTGCCTCCAGTACGCTAATTGTAACCTCAAAGGACTGTCTGGGGGTATATCCCTGGGTACCCTTGTTGCTCCCATGTTTCCCAGGTCTGGTCTATACCTGACCCCTGCCCCATTTTCCTGAGATCCATTCTTTTCAACCGCTCACCAGCCAAGTCCCTCGCTGGCCCACACACATACTCACCAACCCCAATTCCCGCCCAACCGGACAATTCTTACAGCCCTTTTCTTGCCTGGGACGTTGTGCACAAGAATTACAGGCAGCCGCGGCAACTGGGAGCTCCTTCCCTTTGCCTTTATATTATATTCTTGGCTGGATCCCCTACCCGTGTTCCGAGAGGCTTCCAGGGTCCTCCTTCCGGGCCACCGAAATCAGCGGGGGCGCCCCCCTTCTGAAGGGTCCCGAAAGCCGTTACAGACAGGGGAAGCACGTCGGGGTCACCAAATTGTGAGGAACCAGCTCACTGCTAAATTTTAACTACAACCACTTTATCATCAAACAAAGGCAAAACAGCGCTGGGCGCAGAGCAGGTTTGCTAGAGGCGCAACATAACAACCCGAGTTGAACTTACATAGGTGTCAAACATACACATTCATACACATTCATACCTTCCCCCAGTACGTTCCTACCCTTCTCCATCAGGGCTGGGACAAAACCCGGCACTGGGAACAGCACCCAGAGTGGGAATGGGCCGGGACAGAGCCCAGGGGCAGCGGGGGCCACTGCCAAGCATGGGGATGGCGCCCTGGGAGCACTGGGAAGGCTGCAGGAGGCTCTGGGAGCACTGGGGAGGCTGGGATGGGGCACTGGGAGCACTGGGGAGGCTGCAGAAGGCTTTGGGAGCACTGGGAAGGCTGCAGTGGTGGTGGTGGGGGAATGGGAGGTACTGGGGAGCAGTAGGGCTCTCTATAGGGGGCTACAGCAGCCTGTGGGTGTCTCTGTAAGGGTCTGTAAAGCCCTATAAGACTCTATAGAGGACTCTAGGACCCAATGAGAGTCAATGAGAGTCTCTATGGGGGATGCTAGAGGGGTTTGCTAGAGGTCTATAGAGATCTATAGGGATCCACAGGAGTTGCTAGAGGTCTATAGAGATCAATGGTGGACGAGTGGCTGGAGATCTACCAAGAGGACTGGGAGAGAGGGTTCCTGGAGCTGGCAAAACTTCCTGGTGTGCTCCTGCGGCTGCAGAGGTGGGGCCCAGGGTGGCCTGGGGGGCAGCGGGGGCTGGGGAGCCGGGGAAGGGGCTGAGTAGTGGTGGCTGGGGAGCCAGGGAAGGGACTGGGGTATGAGGAGGGTCTGGAGAACAGGACACCCACCTGCCCCCCAGCTGCCCCAGGCGTGGTGACCCCCAGGATGTTCCGGGAGGAGCAGAACTCAGAGATCATCCAGCAACTGATAAAGGAGTTCGCTGAGGTGCTGCCCGGGGCTGCGGGGTGGGAGCTGGGAACAGCCCACTGCGGGGGGTCCCATGTCCACCTTCTGCTGCCCACCAGGGCTTGCCCGAGTATCCTCTGGCCGTGGGCACCCAGCCCTGGCACCGCTTCCTCGCCGGCTTCCGCAGCCTGCTGGTGGCCTTGGTGCGGCACTGCCGCTTTGGAGCCATCTTAGACGGCTTCCTGCTGGATGCCCTGGTGGTAGAGATCCATGAGGTCTTGGTGACAGGTTGGACTTGATGATCTTTGAGGTCTCTTCCAACCTTGGTGATACTGTGATACTGTGAAATGCTGAATGCTATTGGGTTTTGCATCCTGGGAATCTCAGATACGTTATTAGCTTTGTATTTCAAGCATGAGTATACACTCCCAATGAATTTTCGTTGCAGAGAGTTCTAATTTTGAAAGGACCATATTCTCTAGCAGTTTTCACAAGAGCCAACATAGCTAGGATTCTAACTATGTTTTCCTTCAGAAATCCTTTCTAAATACTTTTTTTCCTTAAGCACTTCATAGTATGCCTGCTGCATACAGTAAAAGTAAATGCAAAAAAATGTCCTTATCTCAGATCAGCTTTCTTAAAGAGTGGATAGTATCTCTCTTCCTCACACAAACCATTCATGATCTGTAGAAAATAAGAAGTCCAAATATATTGTTTCTTGTTTAAAAAGACATATATAGTGTGCTGCCTAATGAAGATGAAACTTTGTACATTTCAGGTGTACAGCCTCTCAATAACTGGTCCTGTACTGAGCTGTCTGCTGTGTTGTATGGATGTGGTAGGTTGGGAGACCAATTCTCCCACCAGGGGCAAAAAGAAAGACTCAGAGAAAATGGATTGCAAAAAAAATGGTGGAAAGTTTACATGAAAAAAAAATAAAACTATGAAAGTTTTCCAGAAAACCACAAGCACTGTGACAGAAGAGAGAGATCCCAAAACATACCCAAGAACATCCCACCCCCAGCCAGGGGTACACCCAAAACCCCCCCAGGGCTCTTTCTCCCCCCTGCCAGCCCAGCCTTGGGCCTGGGCAGTACCAAGGGAAGCAGCTCACACCATTACCTAGGCAGTGGCGAGGGAAGAAGAGTGAGAAGTAAGGACCCCTCACTGATGTTTTATAGGGGAGTGGGGCATTATGGGAATGAAATACCTGGCTTCCTGTGACCACCCATTGGGCTGGGCCCTCCTTGGGACATCCCAGCTGTGGCTTGTGCAGTGGCATCAGGGGCCAGCACCCAGCCTGAACCACCACAATGGATTTATTATGATGGCTGTTTGGGAGGACTCTTAAACATAAAAAATATATCTGTAAATACTATCTGCATAAATGTGGGGGGGTTACATATGTAAAAATCTGTCTGTCTTCAATATAGTCCAAGATTACTTCACTCTAGAGAGTGCTTTGTATAAGCAGCTCTTCTGCTCACCTAAATCTGACTCCTTGGGTCGATGGGGACTTTTAGAAGGACCTCAACAGGGTTTGCATCATCAAGCACCACCATATAGTCATAGGCCTCAAGCATATTTGCTGTTTAGTACATTAAACCCACAAATATGATAGGCTGACACAACTACCTCACGTTATTTTGAACACTGAAGTAAAAAATCTCTCATGAAAGAATTGTTACATCTTAGAGTCAAAGCTTGCTTAAAGCGATATGAAGCTCAGAGGAAGAATGTTTCTTTGTCCTCCTGTAAGTAGCAGTGCCAAGGGCATAGATATACTTCTTTTTCAGATTATTTTTTAAGTCAGTTCCCTTGCCATGGAAAATCTTTCTCTGACTTTCCACAAGTTTTGTGAAAGGCATGCCTCAGAGTAAACTCAAGTATTCTTGGTCTTTTTAGTCACAGCAAAGCAAAAGAAGAGAAGGAGATAAGTTCTCTCACATGAGTTGCCCACATTGTAGTGCACTCTCTGTGCCGTGCAGTTCCCAGAAGCAGGTCAGTTCAGAATGGGGCATGTAAGTAATTCTATCTACCTTGACAAAGAGCCTGTGCCCTCCAGTCATGCTTCTGACCTTATACAATCACTTTCATTGGAGATTCCTAAAGTGTAGAAAAAACAGAAAATATTAAAAGTAGTGTGGTAAAGGTTAAATAAAAAAAGTTGTATCTGAACTGAAACATTGTTAACTGCCAGGTCACTTGACAAGCTGTTTATTCAGAAGTGTGTCCAAGTAAGTGGTTAGGTAATTGTTTCAGTCATCACCATATGAATACTTGTGTGTTCACTCTGAAATATGTGTATATGTACACATATAGATGAGGGACGAGCAACTGATGTCGTTTACCTGGACCTGAGCAAAGCCTTTGACACTGTCCCACACCACATCCTGGTCTCCAGGCTGGTGACACATGGGTTTGATGGGTGACCACTAGATGGATACAGAACTGGCTTGATGGCTGCACCCAAAGAGTGGCTGTCAACGGGTCCATGGCCCAGGGGAGGCCAGGGACAAGCAGAGTCCCTCAGGGATCAGTCCTGGGACCAGTCTTGTTCAACATCTTTGTGGGTGACATGGACAGTGGCACTGAGTGCAGCCTCAGCAAGCTTGCTGATGACACCAAGCTGTGTGGTGCAGCAGACACGCTGGAGGGAAGGGATCCATCCAGAGGGACCTTGACAGGCTGGAGAGGTGGGCACAAGCCAACCTCAGGAGCTTCAACAAGACCAAGGGCAGGGTCCTGCATCTGGGTCGAGGCAATCCCAGGCACAAATCCAGGCTGGGCAGTGACTGGCTGGGGAGCAGCCCTGAGGAGAGAGACTTGGGGGTGCTGGTGGACGAGAAGCTCAACAGGAGCTCTCAGGGTGCACTTGCAGCCCGGAAAGCCAATCAGATCCTGGGCTGCATCAGGAGAAGTGTGGCCAGCAGGGCAAGGGAGGAGATTCTCCCCCTCTACTCAGCTCAGGTGAGACCCCACCTGGAGTACTGCCTCCAGTTCTGGAGCCCCTATTCCAAGAGGGATCTGGAGGTGCTGGAAGGTGTCCAGAGCAGGGCCACGAGGATGATCAGAGGGCTGGAGCAGCTCTGCTGTGAGGACAGACTGAAGGAGTTGGGGCTGTTCAGTCTGGAGAAGAGAAGGCTCCCAGGTGACCTCATTGTGGCCTTCCAGTATCTGAAGGGGGCTACAAGCAGGCTGGGGAGGGACTTTTCAGACTATCAGGTAGTGATAGGACTTGGGGGAATGGAATGAAGCTGGAGGTGGGGAGATTCAGGCTAGATGTGAGGAGGAAGTTCTTCACCGTGAGAGTGGTGAAGCCCTGGGATGGGTTGTGCAGGGAGGTGGTTGAGGCCCTGTCCCTTGAGGTGTTTAAGCCCAGGCTGGATGAGGCTCTGGCCAGCCTGATCTACTGTGGGGTGTCCCTGCCCATGGCAGGGGGGTTGGAACTAGATGATCCTTGTGGTCCCTTCCAACCCTAACTGAAACTATGAAACTAAACTATGAAACTATGTACACCATGAGAGTTTGTAATTTCTTACAGTGCTGTTTTGTGGGGTTTGGTTTTGGTGTTTGCATTTTTTCTGTCCGCCCTGTCCTCTTGAGCACTAGCAGACATGTAGAAAAACCTCTTAAAATCTTGGAAGGCAATTCAGAATATACAGAACTCTGGAACAGTAACCATAAACTCTGCTCTTATATTCTAAGTGCTTACCTCTTTCTCTATGCACTCAGGAGGAAAATTGCCATTGAAACACATGCTTCTCTTCTAATGTTTTTCTTTCCAGTAGTAACATTGCCAGTGGTCCATACTTTTTCCTTAAGTGATGCAGGTGGTTTAAAGGTCCTGACATTAGCTGCACTGTTTAAAATTAATAAATAAATGCATTCTACTCTACTGATTTCTTTGGCTTCATGCCTGTAGGCAGTAGTGGCTGATTAGAAGTATTTCACTGAGGAAAAATATGAATCATGAATTCCAAACTGAGTTGTACTGTGGGTTAGTCAGAGCTCAAACAATGAATTTGAAAGTGAAAAAAAATTACCAGCTTTCACTGGTACTTCCTCATGCTTTGCATGAACAAGTTTCACATAATTTTCAACTCTTCTCCAAGGAGGCTGTGGCATGTTTTTAATATAAGATATGACTTTCTGTGATTCCTCTCCTATTTATTGATTTTCATTTCTGACAATTACTTCTGTTCTGAGTTCTGCATACTAAATGGTTCATTTGATTTTACAAAGAACGGATTCAAAGCAATTATGTTCTTCTTCTTAAAACTTTCACTGTGCAGACTATTCATATTTTATACCTTTGGAGTTTGATTCGTAAGCCTCTGTAACCTGATAAAGTCTTTTGATTGATTTCAACAAGCTTCGTATCAAAGCTTTTGCTTTTGTTTTTTTTTCTTCAGGAATAGCTCCCCAATGAAGCCAAGTATTGCAATGAAGAGTGTCAAAATGTAGATTACATTTGCTACTCAATTTTATCAAACTGTCTTTTCTACGAGTTTCAAAACTAATCCTGAATATCAATGGCTGTGTGATAATTACTGGCTATTTTAGTCATATGTCTGTCAATATTCTTTTTCTTCTGTAGGATGCATGTTCATACTTGAAATATTAACCTGATAGATGGGATAGCTGTATCCACACTAGGAATTTACAGAGGAACAACCTAAGCAGTCACATGAGATCAACTACAGTGTTTAAATATTAACATGTTCTTTGAAAGTTATGCCCCAGCAAACTGATTCAGTCTGTAGGATGATTGTTATGGTTTGAAGCTGGATGCCTTTAAGTACAATAGTGTTCCTTAAGGTCTTCCAGGAGGCACTAGATGGACCCAGGAAATTGTAACTTTGTTATCATATCCCATAATTCTGTGATGTCTATATAAACTGGTTGCAGACTCAGTTTTGCCTTTTTCCCCTCCCTCTCTGCTCCCAGGAAATGTGCTGTCTGTTGTCTCCTTGCAGAGGAGGTTTGAGGTCTGGCAATGCTGCCAATTCAGCCTAGCGTGGGGAGCAGGGAGCTGGTGGGGAGGGGGAGGCATTTGTGGCTTGGTTTGATGGAGGTTTGGCGAAAGCTTTGGCCTAAGGAGGTTTTTGGATAATTATGGCTGAGGTGTGTGGGAAACTATGATGAATCTATGGACCCTTTGATGGGCCAAGAAGAGATTGACCTTGAAAATATTGCTATGTATCTGTGAGAAAATATTGTTATGTACCTGTGAATGAATACATTGTCATGTACCCTTAATGTCTGGAAAGTCCCTGGGCTGAATGTGTAGTTTGTTGGAGGTAGAGACGCTGCAAGATTGAGATAGAAGAACAGCAGAAGAAACCTGGACTTAGCTCAGCAAATAACTGTAACAATATATCAGTAACCAATAAGAATCTTGAGAAAAGTTTGTTAACCCATCACACACAGCCACACTAACAAACATACCTACAAATATGTGTTGCTTGCTGCAATAAAATGAAGTCTTTTCTCTCTATACTCTGCTTGCGTATATCTTCGTTGCTTTGGCCGTCACCCAATCCCTATACAGCAACAGAGGTGGACTATGGATTTTGTGTATGTTATATGCTTTGTACAGATGTATTTAGTTATGAATAGTACTTCAAACTTCCAATACTATTCTGTATTTCTCCCTAATCCTATGCATAGAATAATACAATAATAATAGAATAGAATAATAGAATACACCAGGTTGGAAGAGAACTTCAAGATCATCGTGTCCAACCTATCAAGCAATCCAACCCACCCAAACAACTAGATCATGGCACCAAGCACCCCATCAAGTCTCCTCCTGAACACCTCCAATGATGGTGACTCCACCACTTCCCTGGGCAGCACATTCCGATGGGCAATCGTTCTCTCTGTGTAGAACCTAACATCCAGCCTAAACCTCCCCTGGTGCAGCCTAAGACTGTGCCCTCTTGTTCTGGTGCTGGCTGCCTGGGAGAAGAGATCAAACTCCACCTGTCTACAACCTCCCTGCAGGTAGTTGTAGAGAGCAATAAGGTCACCCCCTCAGTTTCCTCTTCTCCAGGCTAAGCAATCCCAGCTCCCTCAGCCTCTCCTCACAGGGCTGTGTTCCAAACCCCTCACCAACTTCGTTGCCCTTCTCTGGACACCTTCCAGCAGCTCAACATCCTTCCTAAACTGAGGGGCCCAGAACTGGACACAGGACTCAAGGTGTGGCCTAAGCAGTGCAGTGTACAGGGGCAGAATGACCTCCCTGCTCCTGCTGGCCACACTCTTCCTGATGCAGGCCAGGATGCCATTGACCTTCATGGCAGCCTGAGCACACTGCAGGCTCATGTTCAGCCTGCAATCAACCAGTATCCCCAAGTTCCTCTCTGCCTGGCTGCTCTCAGCCACTCTGCCCCCAGCCTGTAGCACTGCCTGGGGCTGTTGTGGCCAATGTGCAGAACCCGGCACTTGGATGTGTTCAATCTCCTGCCCTTGGCCTCTACCCATCTGTCCAGCCTGTCAAGGTCCCTCTGCAAAGCCTCTCTGCCCTCCAGCAGATCAACTCCTGCCCCCAGCTTGGTGTCGTCTGCAAATTTACTGATGATGGACTCAATGCCCTCATCCAGATCATCAATAAAGATGTTAAAGAGCATGGGGCCCCGCACTGATCCCTGGGGCACACCACTAGTGACAGGCTGCCAGACAGATGTGGCACCATTCACCACCACTCTCTGGGCTCAGCCTCCAGCCAGTTCCTAACCCAACGCAGTGTGCTCCCATCCACGCCATGGGCTGATAGCTTGGCCAGGAGTTTGCTGTGGGGGACGGTCCAGGTAGACCACATCCACAGCCTCCCCACATCACCAGGCAGTCACCTGATCATAGAAGGAGATCAGGTTGGTCAGGCAGGACCTGCCCTTCCTAAATCCATGCTGGCTGGGCCTGATCCCTTGGCCATCCTGTAAGTGCTGTGTGACTGCACTCAAGATGACCTGTTCCATACTCTTGCCTGGCACTGAGGTCAGGCTGACAGGCCTATCATTCCCTGGCTGTTCCAACTGGCCCTGCTTGTGGATGGGCACCATGTTGGCAGCTTCCAGTCTTCTGGCACCTCTCCAGTGAGCCAGGACTGCTGAAAAATGATGGAGAGTGGCTCAGCCAGCTCATCTGCCAGCTCTCTCAGCACCCTAGGATGCATCACATCCAGTCCCATGGACTAGTGGGGGTCCAAGTGGCTGGAAAGATCTCTAACTACCCCATCCTGGAACAGAGAGAAACTCTGCTGCTCCCTGGCTCCTTCTGCCAGCTCTGCAGCCAGCTGTCTGGAAGATGTTCTGTCCTGCTAGTAAAAATTGAGGCAAAGAAGGTGTTAAGTCCCTCTGCCTTTTCCTCATCCTTTGTTACAATGTTCCACTCTGTGCCCACCAAGCAGTGGAGATTGTCCTTGCCCTTCCTCTTGCTATTGATGTATTTATAGAAGGACTTTTTGTTGTCCTTCACAGCAGAGGCCAGTCTGAGCTCTAAATGTGCTTTTGCCTCCCTACTTTTCTTCCTACATGACCTAGCAACATCCCTAAACATCCCATGGGTTGCCTCCCCTTTCTTCCAAAGATGATACATCCTCTTTTTTCCCTTAGTTCCTTTAGAAGTTCGTTACCATCCAGGCTGGCTGTCTGCCCTGGCAGTTCATCTTCCGGCACGTTGGCACAGCCTGTTCCTGTGCTTTCAAGAGTTCTGCCTTGAAGCAGCTCCAGCTCTCCTGGACCCCTTTGTTTTTAAGGGCTGTATCCCAAGGAACCTTCTGAGTTAGTACTTTGAGTAGCCTGAAGTCTGCCCTCCGGCAGTCCAGAGTGGAGGTCTTCTTGCTGCCCCTCTTAGCTTGACTGAATACTGAACACTCAATTGTCTCCTGGTCCCTGGCCCCTAAACACCCTCCGACCACCACATCCCCACCAGCCCTTCCCTGCTGGTGAAGAGGAGGTCAAGCAGAGCCTCACCCCTGGTAGGCCCGTGCAGCACCTGGGATAAGAAGCTGTCCTCCATGCACTCTAAGAACCTCCCAGACTGCCTCCTCTCTGCTGTGCTGAGATCCCAGCAGGTATCAGGCAGGTTGAAGTCGCCCATGAGAACCAGGTCAGGGGATCTTGAGACAGCCTTAAACTGCCTATAGAATGCTTCATTGACATCTTCCTCCTGGCTGGGTGGTCTATAACAGACTCCAACCAGGATGTCTGCCCTGCTGCTCTTCCCTCTAATTCTCACCCACAAGCACTCAACCCAATCGTCCCTGATCTCCATCTCAACGGCATCTAGTGCCTCCCTGCTGTACAGGGCCACCCCTCCACCCCTTCTTCCTTGCCTGTCCCTCCTGAACAGCCTGTAGCCGTCAATTGCAGCGCTCCAGCCATGTGAGTCATCCCACCACGTCTCCCTGATGGCAACTACATCATAACTTTCCTGCTGCAACAGGGCTTCTAGCTCCTCTTGTTTGTTGCCCATGCTTCATGCATTAGTGTACATGCACTGCAGCTGGGCTGCTGGTTTCGCCCCTGACTCCAGCTTACCACCCTCAGACTCCTGCCTGAGGGGACTGGTTCCAGCCCCTTCCCCCTACGAAGCTAGTGTAAAGCCCTGTCAATGAGACCTGCCAATTCCCTTCCTAGGATCTTTTTCCCTTTGGGGGACAGGCCATTCTCGTATACTGTGACCTTCCCCCTCCTCTGGGACAGATGCACTCCATCTGTTGCCAGCTGACCTGCTGCAGTGGAAACTTCTCCCAGATCGAAAACCCCAAAATTCTTTGGACTGCAGCAGCCTCTGAGCCACTTGTTGACTGCAGCTGCTGACCTGTTCCTCCTGGTATTCCCTCCTGCAGCTAAGGGTATAGATGGAATAATTATTTGTGCACCTGACCCCTCCACCAGATCCCCCAGGGCCTTGAAGTCATTCTTGATAGCCCTGGGAGTTCTGGTTGCAACATCATCATTCCCTAACTGCATAACTATTAAGGGATAGTAGCCAGAGGGCTGCACCAGACTAGGCAGCCTTCTGGTAACATCTCTAACTTGGGCTCCTGGGAGACAACAAAGTTCGCTGTGAATAGGGTGTGGCCAACATATGGGGCCCTCTGTTCCCCTCAGGAGGGAATCACCAATAACAATTACCCTCCTCTTTTTTTTAAGGGAGCAAGTCTTGATGCCAGGGGAAGGCTGTTTCACCTTGGGCTGTTTCGCCTCAGGGAAAACCCCAGCTGGTGTGTCCTTTGGCATCAGAATCACCTCATCCTCGACCTCCAGTGCCCCATACTTGTTTTCCAAGGGCAGTGGGGAAGGTGAGGGGAGGCGAGGAGGTTTGAATTTGTGTCTTTTGAGAGGAACCTTCATCCATTCCCCTCTGCCTTTTGGATAACCAGCCTCTGCAGGGGGAGCCCTGCTGAGCCTGGTTACTCCAGTTGGTCTCCCCTCTACAATCCCTGACATCTCCAAGTCTACTCACCTCATCCTTCCATCTGGCCACCAGGTTAAGCAGATAGTCGATCTGCTCACACCTGGTGCAGGAGCTGTCCCCACTACCCTGCATCTCAAGTGCCAGGCTCCAGCACTCTCTGCAGCCATGTGCCTGGACACCCACCTCTTGCTTATGGCACATGCCTACCTGCTTGTGTTCCCCCTCAGTCTGAGCCGAGACTGATTTTTTGAAGGAGCTCTTGCGGCGCGTTCCCACCCTGCCTGCCCTGCCCGCCTGGCCTGCGGGACAAGATTGAGAACACGTGGGGCGGTGTGTGCCGAGTGAGAGAAGGCGGCCGGGACAGAGGCTGCCGCGGGGTGCCGCCGGCTTCTGAAAGCACCGGCAGCGGCGCGGGGAGCCAGAGCGCTCCCGAGCAGCAGGCAGGTGGAGAAACGGCCGCGCCGAATCCAGCCGAGTGCCGAGAGCCCGGGGGGGCCCTGCCGGTCCCGTAGGTTGGAAAGGAAAGCAGCTGGTGTTCCCGAGGCTGCTGGTCGCGGTGTGCTCCCGAGCAAGATTCCCGCCGGAACCCGCTGTGTTGAGTCGACTTTTCCCTTTATTCTGTCGCATTTGCTATGCTCATAACAGGAGATGAGGATGATCCTGAACTACTAAAGTTTCCTGTCTAATGTCTAACATACAATGGTCATAAATTGAGCTTATCACAGTATCACAGCATCACAGTATCACCAAGGTTGGAAGAGACCTCAAACATCAAGTCCAACCTGTCACCACAGACCTCTTGACTAGACCATGGCACCAAGTGCCACGTCCAATCCCCCTCTGGAACACCTCCAGGGATGGGGACTCCACCACCTCCCTGGGCAGCACATCCCAATGGCGAATCACTCTCAGTGAAGAACTTTCTCCTCACCTCCAGCCTAAACTTCCCCTGGCACAGCTTGAGACTGTGTCCTCTTGTTCTGGTGCTGGTTGCTAGAGAGGAGACCAACTCCCTCCTGGCTACAACCACCCTTCAGGTAGTTGTAGAGAGCAATGAGGTCTCCCTGAGCCTCCTCTTCTCCAGGCTAAACAATCCCAGCTCCCTCAGCCTCTCCTCACAGGGCTGTGCTCAAGGCCTCTCCCCAGCCTTGTTGCCCTTCTCTGGACACCTTCAAGTCTCTCAATGTCCTTATGAAACTGAGGGGCCTAGAACTGGACACAGGACTCAAGGTGTGGCCTAACCAGTGCAAAGTACAGGGGCACAATGACCTCCCTGCTCCTGCTGGCCACACTATTCCTAATGCAGGCCAGGATGCCATTGGCCTTCCTGGCCACCTGGGCACACTGCTGGCTCATGTTCAGGCAGCTGTCAATCAGCACCCCCAGGTCCCTCTCTCTTTGGCAGCTCTCAGCCACTCTGACCCCAGCCTGTAGCTCTGCATGGGGTTGCTGTGGCCAAAGTGCAGCACCCAGCACTTGGATTTGTTGAATGCCATCCTGTTGGCCTCTGCCCAGCTGTCCAGTCAGTCGAGGTCCCTCTGCAGAGCCCTTCTGCCCTCTAACTGTCCAACATCTGCTCCCAACTTGATGTCATCTGCAAATTTGCTGATGACTGACTCAATCCCCTCATCCAGATCATCAATGAAGATATTAAAGAGGATGGGGCCCAGCACTGATCCCTGGAGGACACCACAGGTGACTGGCTGCCAGCTGGATGTGGCACCATTCACCATCACTCTCTGGGCTCAGCCTCCAGCCAGTGTCCAAGCCAAGAGCTGACACCTTAGTGTCATGGTTTAGGAGACAAATTCTCCCACCACGAGCAAAAATAACGACTCAGAGAAACGGATTGCAAAAAAATGGAAAGTTTAAATGGAAAAACAAAAAAAAGAACAACAATGAAAGTTTTAACAGAAAACCACAAGCACCGTGACAAAAGAGAGAGATCCCAAAACATACCCAAGACCGTCACATCCCCACCTGGGGGTACACCTAAAACCCCCCCAGGGCTCTTTCTTCCCCCCCCTACCCAGCCTTGGGCCTGGGCAGGCCCAAGGGGGGCAGCTCACGCCGTTTTACCTAGGCAGCAGCAGGGGACGAAAGAGGAAGTGAAGACCTTGCGTGGATGTTCTATAGAGGAGGAGAGGATTGTGGGTGAAATACCTGATTTGCTGTGACCACCCAGTGGGCTGGACCCTTTTGGGACCTTCCAGGTGTTGTCTGTGCAGTGGCATCCAGGCCAGCACCCAGCCTAAACCACCACACTTAGCCAGTAGTTTGCTGTGGGGGACAGTGTCAAGGCCTTGAAGAAATTTAGGTTTTTGGAAGATATAGGCTTAACAAATGTATTTCTAAAGACAAAGTGCCAATTCTTCACCAGATGAGATGGAAAATGGGCTAGTACAGCTTGCTGCAAAAAAAACCCTGAAAGATGCAGTATGAACCAGGAATTAAAATTACAAAAAATAAAACATAAATAATAATTGATATTTTAAACCAGAGACTATTTTGGGTTGGTTGATTAGTTGATTTTTGAGGTTTGGGGTTTTTACTGGGAGGTGAGGGTTTTGCAGTTGGTTGGTTGGTTTGTTTTCACCAGGATCAGTTGCTTCCTGATCATTTTTCAGCAACAGAAAAGGAAAAGAGAAAAAGTAAAAAAGTGAGAGTAGGAACCTAGTAGAAATAAAACCACAAACAACCCACCACAGAGGAAAATATTAAAAGTAATTGCAATTTAAAATGGAAAAGAAAAGCCAAATCAGAAGCAAATGCTCTCATGTGTCTGAAGGGATGGGTGAGGAAATCAGTCCCTCTGAAGAGGAAAGAGTTGGACACAAATTAGGGTTAATTGAGAAGTCAAGAGCCCAGCTGAAGTGCTGCACACCAATGCATGCAGCATGGGCAATAAGCAAGAGGAGCTGGAAGTCCTGCTCCACCAGGGTGACTATGATATAGTCACCATCTCAGAAACATGGTGGGATAACACGCACGATTGGTGTGCTACACTGAGGGGTTAGGAGAGACAGGCAAGGGAGAAGAGGAGGAGGGGTGGCTCTGTATATTAGGGAGCCACTCTTTGCCACACAGCTTGAGGTGTGTGGTGGGTTAATGCCCTTTCTGAAAACAAAGGAAAAAAAGCAGTGTGGAGGGCTTGCAGGTACTTTACCCTCCCTGCAGGGCATTTTTCCCCTGGGAAGCTGAGTCTGTTCCACTCCCCCCTCCCTGCCCAACTAGGGTATAAAAAGCAGGACATCATAGCTGTTAGCCCTTTTTGGCTCCTGCCTCTGCTGGATGAGAGCTACTGCAGCTGCCCTCCTGCTCCTCTGCCACATGGTCAGACCTCATCCTTCTCCCTGCTCCCTCTGTGCCTCCTCAGAGAAAGGCTGGTTTTGTATTATTCTCTTTTTTTCCCCCCCTCCCATTCATCCTTGTTCCTTGCCCTTGTGAACATTTCCTGTTATTGTTATATATATGTTGTTTAAAGACAACTCTTTGCCTCTCTACTTCCAGAACAACTCATAATTATTGTCTGGTGGATTTGCTCCTTCCTTTTCTCCCATCTCTGTTGAGAGGGAGGAGGGGGGGAGTGGGGGGGAGATTCTCAGCCTTGCCCTCATCTGAGCTCTTAACTCCCAGTTAAGGCTCAAACCACCACAAGGTGGAGGATGAAGGGATTGAAAGCCTGTGGGTTAAAATCAGAGGGCGGCCTAACAAATCTGACATCCTGGTTGGAGTCTGTTATAGACCACCCAGCCAGGATGAGGAGGCAGACGAAATATTCTATAAGCAATTGGAGGCTGTCTCAAGATCATCAGATCTTGTCCTTGTGGGTGACTTTAACCTGCCAGACATCTGCTGGGAGCATAATTTAGCAGAAAGGAGGCAGTCCAGAAGATTCCTGGAGCGCATGGGGGACAACTTCCTGATGCAGCTGTTGAGTGAGCCTACCAGGGGTCAGGCTCTGCTTGACCTGCTGCTCTCCAATAGAGAAGGGCTGGTGGGAGACGTGACCGTGGGAGGCTGCCTGGGGTGCAGCAACCATGAGATGGTGAAGTTTTCAATATGCAGGGAGCTAGGGAGGAGCACCAACAGAGCCCTCACCTTGGACTGCCAGAGGGTGAACTGCAGCCTGTTTAAGAAACTTATTCACAAAGTTCCCTGGGTAGCAGCCCTCAAGAACTGAGGGGTCCAGGATGGTTGGAGCTACTTCAAACAGGAGCTCTTGAAGGCACAGGAGCACAGTGCCCATGTGCTGAAAGATGAGCCTCAAGGGAAGGCTCTGGGCCTGGATGAGCAAGCAGCTCCTGGAGGAACTAAGGGAAAACAAGACGCTGTATCACCTTTGGAAGGAGGGAAAGGCTTCTTGTGATATGTTTAAGGATGTTGTTAGATTATGTACAAAAAATATTAGAGAGACAAAGGCCCAGTTGGACCTGAAACTGAACACCTCTGTGAAGGATAATAAAAAGCATGTTTACAAATATATTAACACTAAAAAGAGGGCAAGAAGAACCTGCACTCCTTATTGGACCTGCAGGGGAACACAGTGACTGAAGATGAGGAAAAGGCTGAGGGCCTAAACACCTTCTTTGCCTCAATTTTTAACAGCAAGGCAGGAGTTCAGGACAAGTGGCCTCCTGAGCTGGGTGATGGGGTCAGGGAGCAATGTAATACAATACAATACAACACAATACAATACAATACAATACAACAGGTTGAAAGAGACCTTCAAGATCATTGCCTCCAACCCATCAACCAATCCAACCCACCTAAATAACTAAACCATGGCACCAAGCACCCCATCAAGTCTCCTCCTGAACACCTCCAATGAAGGTGACTCCACCACCTCCATGAGCAGCACATTCCAATGGGCAATCACTCTCTCTGTATAGAACTTCTTCCTAACATCCAGCCTAAACCTCCCCTGGCACAGCCTAAGACTGTGTCCTCTTGTTCTGGTGCTGGCTGCCTGGGAGAAGAGACCAACCTCCACCTGTCTACAACCTCCCTGCAGGTAGTTGTAGAGAGCAATAAGGTCACCCCTCAGTTTCCTCTTCTCCAGGCTAAGCAACCCCAGCTCCCTCAGCCTCTCCTCACAGGGCTGTGTTCCAAACCCCTCACCAACTTCGTTGCCCTTCTCTGGACACCTTCCAGCAGCTCAACATCCTTCCTAAACTGAGGGGCCCAGAACTGGACACAGGACTCAAGGTGTGGCCTAACCAGTGCAGTGCACAGGGGCAGAATGACCTCCCTGCTCCTGCTGGCCACACTGTTTCTGATGCAGGCCAGGATGCCATTGACCTTCATGGCAGCCTGGGCACACTGCAGGCTCATGTTCAGCCTGCAATCAACCAGTATCCCCAAGTTCCTCTCTGCCTGGCTGCTCTCAGCCCCTCTGCCCCCAGCCTGTGGCACTGCATGGGGTTGCTGTGGCCAATGTGCAGAACCCGGCACTTGGATGTGTTCAATCTCCTGCCCTTGGCCTCTGCCCATCTGTCCAGCCTGTCGAGGTCCCTCTGCAGAGCCTCTCTGCCCTCCAGCAGATCAACTCCTGCCCCCAGCTTGGTGTCATCTGCAAATTTACTGATGATGGACTCAATGCCCTCATCCAGATCATCAATAAAGATGTTGAAGAGCATGGGGCCCAGCACTGATCCTTGGGGCACACCACTAGTGACTGGCCGCCAGCTGGCTGTGGCATCATTCACCACCACTCTCTGGGCTCGGCCCTGCAGCCAGTTCCTAACCCAACGCAGTGTGCTCCTGTCCAAGCCAGGGGCTGATAGCTTGGCCAGCAGTTTGCTGTGGGTGATGATGTCAAAGGCCTTGCTGAGGTCCAGGTAGACCACATCCACAGCTTGCCCCACATCCACCAGGCAGTCACCGGATCATAGAAGGAGATCAGATTGGTCAGGCAGGACCTGCCCTTCCTAAAGCCATGCTGGCTGGGCCTGATCCCTTGGCCATCCTGTAAGTGCTGTGTGACTGCACTCAAGATGAGCTGTTCCATAACCTTGCCTGGCACTGAGGTCAGGCTGACAGGCCTATCATTCCCCTGGCTCGTCCAACTGGCCCTGCTTGTGGATGGGCACCACGTTGGCCAGCTTCCAGTCTTCTGGGACCTCTCCAGTGAGCCAGGACTGCTGAAAAATGATGGAGAGTGGCTTGGCCAGCTCATCTGCCAGCTCTCTCAGCACCCTGGGATGGATCCCATCCGGTCCCATGGCCTTGTGGGGGTCCAAGCGGCTGAGGAGAGCTGTAACTACACCCTCCTGCAACAGAAGGAAACTATGCAACTCCCTGGCTCCTTCTGCCAGCTCTGCAGCCAGCTGTCTGGAAGACGTTCAGCCATGCTAGTAAAAATTGAGGCAAAGAAGGTGTTAAGTCCCTCTGCCTTTTCCTCATCCTTTGTTACAACGTTCCCCTCCGTGCCCACCAAGCAGTGGAGGTTGTCCTTGCCCTTCCTCTTGCTATTGATGTATTTATAGAAGGACTTTTTGTTGTCCTTCACAGCAGAGGCCAGTCTGAGCTCCAAATGTGCTTTTGCCTCCCTAATTTTCTTCCTACGTGACCTAGCAACATCCCTAAACATCCCATGGGTTGCCTCCCCTTGCTTCCAAAGATGATACACCCTCTTTTTTCCCCTTAGTTGTATTAGAAGCTCATTGCCCATCCAGGCTGTCTGCCCCTCTTAGCTTGGCTGAATACTGAAAACTCAGTTATCTCCTGGTCACTGGCCCCTAAACACCCTCCGACCACCACATCCCCACCAGCCCTTCCCTGCTGGTGAAGAGGAGGTCAAGCAGAGCCTCACCCCTGGCAGGCTCACGCAGCACCTGGGATAAGAAGCTGCGCTCCATGCACTCTAAGAACCTCCCAGACTGCCTCCTCTCTGCTGTGCTGAGATCCCAGCAGGTATCAGGCAGGTTGAAGTCACCCATGAGAACCAGGTCAGGGGATCTTGAGACAGCCTTAAGCTGCCTATAGAATGTTTCATCGACATCTTCCTCCTGGCTGGGTGGTCTATAACAGACTCCAACCAGGATGTCTGCCCTGCTGCTCTTCCCTCTAATTCTCCCCACAAGCACTCAACCCAATCGTCCCTGATCTCCATCTCAACGGCATCTAGTGCCTCCCTGCTGTACAGGGCCACCCCTCCACCCCTTCTTCCTTGCCTGTCTCTCCTGAAGAGCCTGTAGCCGTCAATTGCAGCACTCCAGCCATGTGAGTCATCCCACCACGTCTCTGTGATGGCAACTACATCATATCTTTCCTGCTGCAACAGGCTCCAGCTCCTCATATTACCCATGCTTCGTGCATTAGTGTACATGCACTTCAGCCGGGCTGCTGGTTTCACCTCTGGCTCTAGCTTATCACCCCCGGACTCCTGCCTGAGGGGACTGGTTTCAGCCCCTTCCCCCTTCAAAGCTCGTTTAAAGCCCTGTTGCTCTCCTGAAGGGTGGTTTTGGCCAGGAGGGAGTTTGGTCTCTTCTCTCAAGCAACCAACACCAGAATAAGAGGACACAGTCTCAAGCTGTGCCAGGGAAAGTTTAGGCTGGAGGTGAGGAGAAAGTTCTTCACTGAGAGAGTCATTCGCTATTGGAATGTGCTGCCCAGGGAGGTGGTGTAGTCCCCATCCCTGGAGGTCTTCAAGAGGGGATTGGATGTGGCACTTGGTGCCATGGTCCTGTCATGTGTTCTGTGGTGACAGGTTGGACTGGATGATGTTTGAGGTCTCTTCCAACCTTGGTGATACTGTGAGACTGTGATACTGTGATACATTTTCCTACAATAGTTTAATCTTAGTTCACCTGGAGGTCAAACTAATGTATATGTTCCTGAGATAACCCTATGAGCCATATGGATGAAACAATATGTCAGTTCATGGTTATGGAAAAACACAGTACACCTTCTTTCTCTTATTCTTCCTTTGAGCTTTAATGGGTATGTGTGAGCTAGATTGGTAAGAGCTACATCTTGGACTTCTTGAGGAAGAAGTGGAAAAGTGAGATTCTATGCATGCATACCTATTTAATCTAAAAGCATTTTCCCCTGACTTACATGGCAGTCAAATATGAATGTCTAATTGTGATGTCTTAGTGTTTTTGTAACATGTGATCTTAATGATTTAAGAATCTTGACATAAAAAAAATTGTGTAGTTATTTAGCATACACCACAGTATGTAAGAAACAAGGAAGACTGTATGATTTTATTAGCTGATTCTGCAAACTCTATGCAAATTAAGAGTAAATACTATTTTATGCCCATATGAGTTTAAAGTTATAAAAGTGATCTATGAGGCAGAACTTATCCTGGATTTAGATACTCCTTTGGTGTATCTTTCCTAATAGTCAGGCAACTTTATTTTGTCACAATGTAAGAAAGCAGCTGGCTGTCACTACCAATTTATCTTTCAACTACATTGCATAGCACCTGCAAAATCTCTTTTGAAGTTCTTTGTCTGCTGGGCCCTACTTGAACAGATATTGTCATTCATCTTGCTGACGTTATTGTCCTATTTGATAAAGTGCGATGCATCCTGCTTTGGACAGTGGAACCAATAGAAAGCACATTTTGTCACCATTGTACCCTGACATTTGAAATTACACATTCTAAAGTCACTTTGTGCGAGCCCATTATGCTCAGTAACAGAATTTTATTGTATTTTACTTTGTTTTCCACAGGAATTGTCAAGAAACTGTTACATCATGTGCACTGCCCAATCAGTTCATTCTTAACTGTAATAACAAACAATAAACTCCTTGGAATAAAAGATTGGTTGGCCTTTGGTAGTTGTGGAAAGAAAATCTATCAAGACAAAGAGGCTACTTGCATCTGATGAAGCCCATGAACTGCACCTTGCTTAAAGCTGGGGGCGGGGTGGGGGGGAGCCTGGAAAGTATACTTCCCATATTTTTCCCTAAACATCATCTACAAGCCATTATTAGAAAAAAAGTCCCACAATGCATAAACTTTAGTGTGACCTACTTCACTCATGAGGTTTGCTGAATGTTTTGCTCTACTTTCAGACTTCTGTTGGTCTATTATTTTATTATTAATGTAGTATTCACATGAGGGAAAGATAATGTGAAAATTAAAGCCAGTCCAGGAACAGTATATCCGAATTTTCTGTTGTACGGTGAAAGACTAAGAAACACAAATGGAAAATGCAGATATTAAAATGTATACCAGACAATGAAGATGCCAACACAGTTGACCATACACAAGAACATGGTGTTATTTGACATTCTTTACGGCATGTAGGACCCCACAGGGAGCTGGTAGATACAGTGTAGGAGGCCTATTTCATTCTGTAGATGCAGCCCAGGTTCAAGGGGGATAGCCTAGGATAGTACAGACAGCATTAGGTGTCTTTGGTGAAATATAATTGAAGCCAGTATCTTCCTGTGGTATGACACCTCCTTTTGTTGATCTATTACAACGAAGTTGGAGCTTTGCTCTGCCATCTGCCACTAAGTAGTTTCTACCTGACCCAGGTCTTGCAAGTTTGAATGCTTTTCTAGCTATTTTAGCTTCATGAATTTATTATTACCCTTCTCTACATCTTCACCTCACTTGTATCCTTCTATTATCCAGTCCATAGGTTTTATCAATATGAGCAGTGCATGTTCTCTGTGACAACTGCCATGTCCTGTAATCCTGAAAACAGACTCATGTTTTCTGTAGACTTTTAAAAGAGAGAACATCTTTCTGGGGTTGTGTATTTGTGTCAAGAGATCACATGGATCATGGAATCAGTAACTTTGATATTTTTTACTTCTACTGATTGTTTTGGTATCTGTTAAAAGATGAGAACTCTGAAACTCTTATGTTGCCAAAGCTAAGCACAGTGTTAGACATTTAATAGCCTCAGATATTTCTATGCTAAGACTCTGGCAATGTACATATCTTCACAGAGAGGAACTTCAGCATATTGTGAAAATGTTTTGTATAGCTAACTTTATTCCCCTGAAGAGAAAGCAAACTACATTACAGATCTTATATGTAGCATTCTGCATCGTTTTTTTTAACTTTCACACTAAATTCCCTCGTGGTGTCCTTCATTACTTTATTTGTTTTATTTGTCTTTCTGCTTAGCTCAAAACATCATCAGTTTTACAAGAGACAGAATCTCCTAGTGGCAACATTGTTTTCAGTTTTGCTTGGATAAAAGGTGGCATTTGTGTTCTATTGTAAGGAAAAGGACAAAGGATAAAAGGAGCTTTTGTTTGCTTGTTTGTTTTGTTTACACTTGACAGAGTCCATTCTGGGATGCAAAGTATGGAACACAGTGGTAGAGACTGCCCTGACACTGTGGTGCCTTATGAAAACCTTTTATCACATTGAGAAATAAAGACAGATGATTGTATTTCAGTTAAATAGACATAGTCAGCTCTCTCATTTGTGACTGAGAGAGTACAGTTTATAAGACAAAGTTCCTCCAGGTCTCTGTGCCATGCTCTCTGCTGAAATGCCTTGAGCACTGGGAAGAAGAATTCATCCTGCAGAGAAGCCTGACCCCCTTTTGTGAAAGGTCTCTTCCAACCTGGTGTATTGTATTGTATTGTATTGTATTGTATTACCACATCCCTTCTACAGCCAAAGCCTCAGCACCTTTCCTCTACAGACCCAACATCTCCTGCAGCACCTTTCCTCCACAGACTCAAACTGTCTTGGGGGGTGGTGAGGGGTGTGGTAATATAATTCCTTTCCTTTTCTCTCTTCTCTCTCTATTCTCTCTCTATCCCCTTCTGATCCATCCACTGTATTTATGTCCATCCACTGTATTTATGTAATAGATAGTCTAACTGTTGATATTTTGGCCTCGTTTTGTGCCTCTAATTTCACAACACGGGAATATTCATTAAAAACCTGAATCTCTTTCCCTCTCAGGATCGAGACATTAGACCTTTACAATCATGAACAGATTCACTTTTCTTTCCACTTCCTTTTATAGAATCTGCTTTTCTTTCAGCATTGAACTGAGTACATTGAACTAAGACACTGTGATTGGAAATATCTGCTGCAATACCAAACAGAGTGGGAATATAGAATCATGTTTACTCACCCTTTGCTGTTCATACATGGATAAGGTCAACAATGAGTCAGACTTGGGCACAGTTCTGTTTAAATGCTCTTTTCTAATGCCAACTTAATTCTTGGTTGGAAGGCAAGACAAAATTCTGACTTTTCAGGCTTGTTCAGAAGTATTACACAATGTTAACCTCCAGGGCTGTTCTTCATAAACATCTAAAAAATTCATTTTAATAGTTCACCATTAGCTAGAGTAAGAACTTGGATCCAGAACAATGTTAAAACATAACAAGGTCGTTGTTGAAGTTTTAGTGTCTTTTTGACAGATGTTTTGTGCCTTTTTTCTCTCTTTCTCCTTTTTCTTGCTAGGTCTGAATTAATAGTTATCTGATTATTGAGGAGATATATGAATCACTCACATGTCTGCTATTTTGTGGGAATGGTAATTCATTAACTACAGTTTGTCCATTTTATATATATAACTTATTTGCCAAAAGATTATCCTTTATTTTTCAGCTAATGCAAATTTTGTTGTGAATGTACTATTCAGTGTCACCTAGAAACTACTGTTTGGAAGCTTTGGAAGTAGCTTCACAGTAGAATTTCTCTTGAGATAAAGCTTGGCTTCCAATAACTCTATCAGCACAGGGGATTGCATTCAAATTAAAACACAGCAGTAGCTTTAGTTTCTAATGACTAATGACAAACCAAAAACCTAAACAGGGGATAAAATGGGGACGTGGAGGAATGGTTAACTTGAGAATATACAATAACCCTATGAGAATATACAATATACAATATACAATAACCCTATACAAGCCCTATGAGGAAAGGCTGAGGGAGCTGGGGTTGCTTAGCCTGGAGGAGACTCAGGGGTGACCTTATTATTCTCTACAACTATCTGTAGGGAAGTTGTAGACAGGTAGAGGTTGGTCTCTTCTCCCAGGCAGCCAGTACCAGAACAAGAGGGCACAGTCTTAGGCTGCACCAGGGGAGGTTTAGGCTGGATGTTAGGAAGAAGTTCTATACAGAAAGAGTGATTGCCCATTGGAATGCGCTGCCCATGGAGGTGGTGGAGTCACCTTCATTGGAGGTGTTCAGGAGGAGACTTGATGGGGTGCTTGGTGCCATGGTTTAGCTGTTTAGGTGGGTTGGATTGGTTGATGGGTTGGACGTGATGATCTTGAAGGTCTCTTTCAACCTGGTGGATTGGATTGGATTGGATTGGATTGGATTGGATTGGATTGGATGGATGGATTAGATTGTAACCATGGATTAGATTGTCAAAAAATTAGAGAATGAGAGCAAGCCTCATTAAAGAATCCTTATGATGTTAGAGACATTGAGTCAAATGAAAGTTAGGTATTTAATGAAAGGTGAGATTGTCACGACTATGAAATCCATAGCATTGAGGAGATAGAAAATATCAGCTTCTTGATTTTTTGGCATAGTGTTGCCATCCTTAGAAAAGGAATTGTATGTGATCATGTTTGTCGTCCCACCTTTAAGTGAACCAACTTGCTCATTTGAGAGTACTTGTGAAAAACAAGGCATAAAGCATAAGAGTTTATACACCTTCCTGGGCTTAATTTTATTCACGAATCTGCCACATTCTCCAAACAGCTGTAATGTTACAAAAGAAGAGATAAAGGATTAGCTACCTAAAGTGCTGCTTTCCTCAAATAATTACCTTTTAGTGTTGAAGCTATATTGGTTTTCTTCTTAATATGTAAGTAGTAAGTATTCTCTTTTTTACCTTTCCTTTTGTAATCTGATCTAAACATTTTGCTGCAGCATAAGTTTGACACAGTATCTTTTTGTTATACTCTATCGAGTGTTTGTAGTTTGTTACTGCCATATCAGTACAGGAGATTCAGTTGGAGAAATATTGCGTGCGTAGCTGAACTAAGAGTATATTAAGTAGAGGATGTCTGACTTGGTTTCATGTTGTGACATTTCAAGAACAACAATAAAAAAGTAAAAGCTTTTTCTGCATAGAAGGTTATCATCAATGATGTATAAACAAGGGATTTGGTGCATAAAAACAGTTCATAAGACAAACAGGGTTTATAGCAGTACATAAAGCAGGAACATTGACATAACTGCGTGGTGCAAAAACCCAAGATGTGAAAGTACATTACCTTCACTTCTTACACAAAGTAATTCTTACTTGTTGGGAAGGAACATCAGCTATGCTTACACTGCATAATGGAGTGCAGCACAACAACAGCTGAGCTGACACAGACCTTACTGAAGTAACAACTTCAGTGTTAAAGTCTCAGTGTTAAACACCTAGAAGTGTGCATCTCAAATGTGTTCTGGTGCTACCAGCTTATTGCTGCACCCTGGAAAACACTGAATTATTACCTGGGCACTACATCAGGCTGCTACCATGTCAATGTGTATGTTGCATGCACAGCTTATATTGGGATGAAAGCTGACTTGCACAGTAGAACTTTGGGACTTACATACCCAGTTTTATAGTTCCAGGCTGGGACATCTTTCTCTACTTTTTGCCAGTATGACTGTATAAACAGATTGGTTCACAGAATCACAGAATGTTAGGAGTTGGAAGGGACCTCCAGAGATTGTGGAGTCAACCCCCTGCCAAGGCAGGATCACCTGGGGCACGCCACACAGAAATGCATCTAGGCAGGTTTTGAAAGCCTTCAGAGAAGGAAATGTTATGTGAAAGCTTTGCACCAAGTGTCTGTGCAAAATTACTGTGAGTTCAGAGGATCTTGTCCTTACGCAACTGTTTATTCTAAAAGGTCATACATCCTAAGCTGCAATAGTTGCTTTCTGATACCAAAGCAGATGTAGCCCAAAGAGTACTTTCTTAGGAACTGCCATATGCAAAGTAGACAATGTAATAGAATTTAGTATCCTAATTCAGTTCATCCAGGAAACATGTAAAGCCAGCTCACTACCATGGCTTTGTTGCAGAAGTACTCCAAAGCAGAGTATTGATATAAGAAGAACATGGATTTACTATCTAGAGTTTTGTTTGCATACGTTTAACTTTATATATTCATGCATTTACTTCAACAATCAGGCATGGAGACAAAAAAAATCCTAAAATGGAAAAGCAGGAAAATGGAGCATCATTACCACTGAAGTAAAACGGTGTTTGTATAATAAAGGTAATAAAACCGAGTCATTGGCATAGAGGAATTAATTGGTAGATTTAAAACAAAAGCAGAAGTAAGGCTTGCTGCTCTGGTTCCTGCCTGTATTAAGTACAGTTAAAGTAATTTTGAATTCAGATATTTTTCCTGCTTAAGTTAAGGCAGAATTCAGAAAGGAAGGTGCATCAGTTGTTTGTACAAAGCAGCAAAGAGCATTTGCCTCACCATTCCCGAGCTTTAGTGTTTCTACATGTATGTCTTGATGAATAATGGGAGCAGATTCAATCTTCCTGAGAACAAACTGGCTTTTTGTTAAAAAACAAACAAAACCCCAACCAAGCAACCAAAAAACATGCCAAAAAACCGTGTTAAACCCCAACCAAACAAAACCAACATAAAACCCCCAGTGCTGCTAATACAAGCAGCTTCTCCCTGTGTTTGCAGTGTGCTTTCTGTTGTGTTTGCTCCAAAGTCATTGCTCCTCTAATTTGGGAGGCTTCCAGTGGACAAGCTGTTATTGCTTTCTGCAAACCTGTTATTTTCTAAAGAATGAAGAAGAGGTCATTGCATTCAATCTCTAACGCACATTCTGATATCTTTCCTGAAAGAAGGAAACTAGTGTAGACAAAGCCCTTTAGTATTTTCCTATGTGTTCATAAAATGGGATGGCAAAACCCTCTAATGGGGACTCTGTTCCCAAAGCATATGGCCAGCAACGTACAACTGAACAACACTGAGCCTTAGCGCTGGCATCAGTGATCAAGAACATCCTAATGCTCTACAGATGCCCACAGCTGTGCTAGATACGCTTTCAGACCAGACAGCTTAAAATCAATTGTTCCCTGAAATGAAAAAGGAAAGAGGATCAGCAGTGAAAAGCATAAAACAGAAATGTTGAGGCTGATACCAAACAGAGGTGCCTTTTATTTCCCTAAGGCCTCTGGGGTGCTGGATCTACCCAAAGACACAGCAAAACACATAAACTCAAACAGGCCACTTCTTCACCGGCGTTCTTTCTTTCCCTTGGAACTTATGCCTCAAAGACAAGATGTTGTGGTGGATAGATCTTTGGTCTAATCTTAATATTGAATTATTTTCTGAATGCAGATATGACTATGTCTAATATTCTAATACTCATTGTCTGATATTTATTATAATTTGCTTTAAAATAAAATGAACATTGAATAAAGGTGTTCAAAGAACTGTCTTTAGTAAAACAGAGGTGTCATGCTTCCGTGGCAACAGCTGTTTAGAATCAGTCATTGTATATTCTGGCTTGTTTTCCTCTGTGTACTAATTTACACTAATCAACGCTGAATGTCATTTGCCACTTTATTGCCTAGACAGTCAATATTTTGGCATCCTTCTGCATATCTTCACAGCAATTTTTTACCTTTACTATCCTGAGTAATTTAAGATTATCAGCAAATTTTATTGTCTCTACTTACCTTCCCTTTCAAACAGTGAATGAGTATTCTGAACAACGCATTCTAGAAGAAAGTAGGACCTGATTTAAATGCCTTCTATTGGGAAATAAAGATACTGCTTATTTTATGGTTTGTTTCTTATTTTTTTTTCTGCTGCAACTAACATCATAAGCTTTTTCTCTTTGTTTTTGTATATTTTATTGGGAGCTTTAAAATAGCCTAAGACCCTCTGAAATTTCTTTTTGAAAATTTAAAATATATAATGCCAATGTGTTTCAATATGACTTTCTAATGCAAGATCTTCTTTTAGAGAAGCTTTGTTGGCTTTTGTTCATTCAAATGTAGTTTTTACTGTGATTTTATTAGTAGGCTAGAAGAGTATTCAGCTGTACAGCCAACAAGGATGACCTCTCCTCCACACCAAAGCTGCAGCACCCTTCCTCTACAGACACAAATTGTATTGGGGGGTTGGGGGGTATGGTAATATAATTCCTTTCCTCTTCCCTCTCCCCTCTTCTCTCTCTCATTCTCTATTTTCTCTCTCTCCCCTTCTGATCCATCCACTTTATTTGTGTAATAAATAGTCTAGCTGTTGATATTTTGGCCTCCTTTGTGCCTCTAATTTCATAACGCAGGATTATTCAAAAGAACTGAGTCTCTTTCCCTCTCTGGACCAAGGCATTAATATTGGCGTAGTCGGCAGGATTTCCATGTAGTGAAACATTTCCATGTAGGGCAACAAAGTTGGTGAGGGGTTTGGAAGACAAGCCCTATGAGGAGAGGCTGAGGGAGCTGGGGTTGCTTAGCCTGGAGAGGAGGAGACTCAGGGGTGACCTTATTGCTCTCTACAACTACCTGAAGGGAGGTTGTAGCCAGGCAGAGGTTGGTCTCTTCTCCCAGGCAGCCAGTACCAGAACAAAGAGGACACAGTCTCAGGCTGCGCCAGGGCAGGTTTAGACTGGATGTTAGGAAGAAGTTCTATACCGAGAGAGTGATTGCCCACTGGAATCGGCTGCCCGTGGAGGTGGTTGAGTCACCTTCATTGGAGGTGTTCAAGAAGAGGCTTGATGGGGTGCTTGGTGCCACGGTTTAGTTGTTTAGTTGTTTAGGTGGGTTGTATTGTATGTATTGTACTGTATTGTATTGTATTGTATTGTATTGTATTGTATTGTATTGTATTTAGGTGGGTTGGATTGGTTGATAGGTTGGACGCGATGATCTTGAAGGTCTCTTCCAACCTGGTGTATTGTATTATTATTATTATTTATATTATTATTATTATTATTATTAAAAGTATCACAGCAAGACTCTTGCATTTCTGAGAACCCCAAAATGTGTACTGGAAAACGCTTCCAATGTGTGTGCTTTCTCAGGAAAGATTAACTGAGGTATAAATGTTGGTTTCATAGTGTGACCTCCTTGAGAATCACCTGTACCCTGCTTTTAATCTGCGTGCTTGCCCAGGGAAGATTAACTGGGGTACAAATGTGGCTTTTATAGTGTGACCTCCCTGAGAATTCTCAGTACCCTCTTTTGGGAAACCCAGTTTTTTGGTGATATTTTGTAAAGTGTATATTCTCGCAGGGAAATAGTGTGGCATCCCCAAGAAGCCCAGTATTGAAGCAAAAGTTGACAAGCTTTTGCAAGTGTGTATTTTCTCAGGGAAACAAGGTGACTCTTCCCTAAGAAACATGGGTTTTTTTATCCTGTTGTAACAGAATATTACAATACACCAATACACCAATACACCAAGTTGGCAGAGACCTTCAAGATCATCGCGTCCAACCCATCAACCAATCCAACCCACCTAAATACAATACAATACAATACAACACAATACAATACAATACAATACAACCCACCTAAACAACTAAACAACTAAACCGTGGCACCAAGTACCCCATCAAGCCTCTTCTTGAACACCTCCAATGAAGGTGACTCAACCACCTCCACGGGCAGCCAATTCCAGTGGGCAATCACTCTCTCGGTATAGAACTTCTTCCTAAGATCCAGTCTAAACCTGCCCTGGTGCAGCCTGAGACTGTGTCCTCTTGTTCTGGTACTGGCTGCCTGGGAGAAGAGACCAACCTCTGCCTGGCTACAACCTCCCTTCAGGTAGTTGTAGAGAGCAATAAGGTCACCCCTGCGTCTCCTCCTCTCCAGGCAGGAACAAAAGGAACAAAAGCTGAGAAGCTTTTGCAAGTGTGGGTTCTCTCAAGGAAATAGTGTGACTGCCCCTTGAGAAGTCCAGATTGTTTTTTTCTTGTGTGTGACCTCTCCTGAGAAATCTATTGTGTATTTTTCCTGGAGAAGAGTATCTTGGAGTAAGCCTTTTAAAAGTGTATGTTTTTCCAGGGAAGACTTTTTGGGTACAAAAAGTGGGTTTGATCCGACTTCCCCGTGAAACTTGGTGACACTTAGTAAGTACTAAATCATTGGGGAAAATTTTAATCTCAGTGAAGTGTGAACAAGCTGAAAGAGAGGAAATATTCTGTTCCCATATAACTGGTAAATCAAACAGAAAAAGAAGAAAGATGCATTAGGAAAAACAATCTTAACACCTTTTTGAACTGTGAGAGCAATGAAGTACTGAAATAGGTAGCTTGGATGGTTATATAGGTCCAGTGGGAATCAAAATGAAAGACTCTGGACAGGTGTTAACAAAGCAATGAGTGAGGCCTGAAACAGTCACCACTGTGTCTAGTTTTTTGGCTTTTTATCTGGGCTCTGGTGGCGAGGTACGAAGGGGTTAGCATCCTTGCTGGGCAAAACAGCTTTAGGACTGCTGCTACGAGCTTTATCCTCCCCCTCACCGTGGCGGTCACTTTGGTATCTGTCCCCTTCCCAGCTGCCAGATTTATTTTGTAAGGTCAGCACTATTCCTTTTAGCTGTCCCTTTGGTAATTGCACGCTCATGAATTCAGGTATATCCAAAGACCATGCTAGTCGACACCACTTCTCTCTGGGTGAGAAGGATCTATTAATAGTACACTGTTTTATCTCTCCAGCGGTTGGAATTCCTCACTCTGGGATTTCCTGAGTGACTGTGATCTGACTCTGGAGTGCTGCTGGAACTTGCAGAAGTCACAGCAGGGGAGGCCTCAGTATGGCACACTTCCTGCTTTTCCCCCGTGGTGTCACCATGTGGTTGCCTTTGAATCCAGTATGGCGTCTGTCACTGGGAGTCTTGGCTGTGAGCATATGATCAGAGTAGCCCAGGTCTTGGCCCTTCTGGGGTAATGCCATTAAAAGCTCTTCCCAAGTTAAGTGGTGTTCCCGGGAATTAGCAGAGGTATTATTCCTCTTGACTGCTCGTTCAATTTCCTCCTGTGATGAATGGAACAATAAATCATGTCAATTAGATGACTTTGATTGAAGCAAAATCAGGAACATGAATGGTGAAACAAGGGATCAGACACTGGGAACAACATATGTAACTAGAGTAAGATGTTTTTAGGCTTTATTATAACCAATTATTTATGATTAATTTGATTTGCTTTAATATAGAGTAAGATTTTAGATGTTATTATAACCTGTGGTTTATTAATTTGATTTAATATATGTATACAAATGCCTTAGTGAAATGTTAGGAAATGTTATATGCAGATGTATTAGGAGTAGAACATTTACAGGGGAGTTAGATTGTGTTCAGTGTGTATTATTGCTCCCAGGGCTGTTTTGTATGTCTCTTATTGCCTTAAAATTGCTCTTTTCAAATTAAAACTGTATTCAATCAACTTTAATTGGCTTTGTCATTAATAACACTCCTTTTTGGCATCACATACGTTTTTGAGACCCGCTGGCAGACCATGGATTAGAATTTTGAGTCGCACTGGGTTAAGTGGGGCATCTAGTAGGGATATGCCTCGTGATCGTCCATTGCTTGAACTCACACTAACTTCTTAATCGCGGCAGTGAGTTCTGCTGAAATTGTAACCCTCACTTCTGTTGGTTGGCCTCTATCTATAGAATCTAAACTTTCAGCCCAGTGAGCGATACGGGAAGTTAACGAGGGGTATCCCTCTGGACCCATGCCAAAAAATACTTCATGGCCCCATGAACAGCCTTTTGCTTCATTATGGTCCAAAATGATTGTATCCCAGCCCAATTCCATAAAGTCTGTTACCGACTTGTCTGGCTCTTGTGCGAATGTCTCCTGCAGGTCCCAAAGCTTTGCTCCGCTGTATGGGCGAACAGAGGTAGTTGTTGTGCCTTGGCCACAGCGGCTATCTGTGTATTGCTCTTTAAGAATGGGATGCAAACGCACGGCTTTGCTCCGTATGGGTTCGTCCTCAGAACTGTAATCCGTATCGTCCCACCCATTTGGCAGCTCTGGGATTTTTTCTGGGCTTCGCTTCTCAGAGCACTACTGGCAGGTGGATTTAATTTGCGCGCTGCTGCTGACATGCTGGGCTGAACGGGTGAATTGGGATTCGCTGTTTGCAGTGTTTGGAGCCTTGGCAGCTCCGAGGAGACCGTGGGTCTGAAGTCTTGTGCTGCAGTGGCATTCCCTACCTTTAAGTCCTTTCTGCAAGGCTGCGGTGGGGGTAATTCATAAAAGGACGGTACGGGAGATCTGGCTCCGGGCACGACACCGTATCTGCAGGGCTCCTCAAGGCGAGGCGGTTGGGAGATCCCAGGGAGGTTTGAAACAGAGTCTGTGTCTGATCCTGCCAGTGCCTCGATAGCAGCGTTGCTTTCTTTAATTTGCAACGTCGTGAAGTTAATGATTTTGTGCCTCAGTCTTTCCTAACTCTCTTTCCAGGAAAAAATTTTTTTCCTCAAGTGTTTTAATCTTTTCCTCTAATGCTGTAAATTTGTCTTGTGCACGCATTATGCAAGCCGTGATCGCAACAACCCTCTCCTCGGTTATTGCGGTTGGGTCAGTGCACAGCTCGATCACATACTCGGTTAATTTCACAGTGATTTGGTCCAGACTTGTCAGATTTGCTATAGCCCATTGTATCTCAGATCGTTTCTTCACGTATCCCATTCTGCAGAGATAGTCACTTAGCGGATAACCCTTGCACTGTGCCATTCTATGTTGTGAAGATGCCCTCAGAAATGAGCGGCCGAGAGATCGGTGAATATATACGTTAATAGTTTATTTCTATATAGACAAACTCTGCAATGGGGTATTGACAGTCACCCTTCACAGGTATTGATATTTGGTTAGTGGAACTACCTTTACACAATGTTTATGCATGGGCACTTCACACAAATCCAATGATTCACAGTACTTAGAATCGAAACTGCTTGGGAAAGCAGCGGGGGAGGGGTTTGTCAGTGACCAGCAACTCTCCACCCATGGCGATTTGAACGCTACGCTAACTGGAATTCTGTAAAGAAAGGCTTGGCTTACTCACAAGCTGAGAACTTCGTGAAATCTTCCCTTGATCATGTGTTTATAGTCCAGAGAACGTGGCATGGATATGCCATAATATGGAAACAGGCTGTGCCACGTGGCTGCTGCTTCTCCCAGCATACAAAGGTTCCCGCTCGGGGGGCTGTGGCAGTTCAGCAGCACTGGTTCACACGGGCTACCAGGTTTTCTTCTGCAGTGACGGATCACACAGCATTTGATCCCACAGGGTACTGTCCACAGCACTGCACACAGCTGGGTGATGGTGGCAAAGTACCACGAGGCCTCCTGGAGCACTGGTTTGAGTCCCAGGCAAGGCGGACCACGGCAGCACTGACACACATACAAGCATAGGCTCAAACACGAGTGTGGGGCACTCGTTTACCAATGAGTCCAATGAGCATCCACTACTAACACAAAGATTAACCAATGAACTGATATTTACCAACTATGGCATAAGCATACACTGGCCCTTGTGTACCGCAGGTTGTTTACCAGGACTCAGTGGTGCCAGGATCCCCCCCTGCCACCTCCAGAAGGGAGGGGGAACAAAGGAGGATTGACACACACACAGAGAAGTATGTTCTAGAAACATTTGGGGCACAATCCTAGCCACAAACATCATTCACTACAGATAAACTATTTAGTAGCATGTTATCAGGAATCATGTGTGTCACTGCCGCTGCTTTTATCTGCAAGATAGCTGTGCTTATGTCAGATCTTCTATTAATTTTGAAGCTTAATTTGGCACTTGTTTTAAACTGCATATATCAGGCTTTTTATAGATTCTTCTTTTGTGCATGTATTAAACAGCCTAAACAAGAGTTTTATCACACAGCTGGAAATTCACAGACTCATTTTAGTTTTGCATGTTTTGCAATATTTGCTCACAATAATAGACTGAAGACTGCTGGACTGTTTCCACAGAAAAGACAATCCAAAATCTGGTTCAGGTCATTTTGTTGAGGGCTGAGTCATCACTTAGACAAAAATACATTTAGCAAAGTCAAACTCCTTCCAGGATAAGTTCAGAAGTCTTTTGTTCTGCATTTCTCCCTACAGGTTTCATCTAGTATTTCCCTCTTGCACAGGCATATAATTGGAATTTATCTTGGATGCCTAAATTCAGTTAGCTGAATGGATATGCCATGTACCACTTTAGAAGCCATAATGTCTCTAACATTGTGGCAAAAATGACGCATGAGCCATGAGCGTTCTGCATCCTCTGGAAGCACCAGCTGAAAAGCCAAAAGGGATATTTACGAGGATCTCAAATCATTAAACATCTGTAGTTTGGATGACAGATATGCCTCTTGGGTCTTCATTTTGCCATTACGTTGATAAATAGCTGTCAAACGGAAAATTCAACAGCCAGTAGAAGATCACTCACTGATATTTGCTTTTCTGGCTTCACACTCCTTGTACTAGGAGTTTTTGCATTGTTAGATTTTTTTTTCCCATTTTTTTTTACAAACAAATCTTGTTCTCTACCACTTACAGTCGCCTTCCTTGACTTACTCTTTTTGTGGTCAAAAGTATTTTGCTTCAAAAACTCTCTTTAAATATTCAAATATTCATTCGCAAGGTGAAATCCACTTTCATGATGGTTATTTGCTTAGTAATTATATGCAGACATAGACAAATTCATATTCCCTGTAACTAGCCCACACACCGAGACTGTACAGGACTTCTCAGTATGTCAGAGCACAAGCAGAAATGCTGTCATGCCGCTAGCTGAAAGAATTTATGAAATTATCCCTCACAGCTGCTTGTCACCAGACTTACATTGGAGATGCCATAACTGATCGTGTTAATTTCCAGTCCATTTCTGTGCAAAGTGAAATAGATTGGTTTAACCTACCACTGAAGCTGTTTGAAACAGATTTGCTTCTTTGCATTAAAATAGAGGAGGTTTTTCTGATCAGACAGCTCTGACTCAAAATGTTATTGTTACATGGAAAGGAGTAAAAGTAAAAGGAGAGGAGACATTTGGGTAAACAGTACAATTGAAACAGAGATATAGTTAAAAAAACAATGAAATGTTGCTTTAGGAAGGAAAACAACTCAGTTTTTCTTATACTTTTTGTCATACATTTGGTATTGTCTAAACCATATTTTCTGTTTGATTAAATAAATGATTCATTTTATTAAGCCAGAATGAACTATGATTAGTTAATTGAAATGCTCGTAACCCAAACAGTTTCATAACACAACTAACATCTGTAAAGTCACAGAATAATTGCATTAGACATTTTTTCAAAGCTGTTAAAAAATTGCCAGTAGGTGGCTTGAACAACTATCTTTCAATTGCCTTGAAAACAAATAAATCCTCGGGGAAGAAACTGATCTCTTAATTTTCTTTTCCCTCAGGATGGCTTGAATCATATTTCATATGCTGAGGCTATATATTTTGCTTCAATCTTCTCCATCTAAGGTCAAGGAGGTGAAGTTAACTGACTTCCCTGCTTTCTTCCTGTCCTATTTCACATGCACAATTAAAATGTTTTCTATGGAGGAGGCAGCAGAGACTGCAGAAAGCCTTCATGATTTTAACGACTTCGTGTACCTGTGTACATTTGTATACACAAGCAAGGGCACACTGAATGGCACCACTGGGCACTGAGTGGCTGTGGAACTAAATAACATTTAACGTAGTTTGCATTGTGAAGTACTATGGACTCCAGTGCAAGCATCTCTCACACACCACGGATACTGCTTTGTCACCAAATACAACCAGCAGCACCAAGAATACATCAGTTTTTAACAGTTAACAGCTCTCAGCCTGTGCCTGACCATTCTTTCAGTAAAGAAACTTTTCCGAATAGCCGGTCTAAACCTCCCTTGACACAATTCCAGACCCTTTCATCTCATCCAATTTTCTGATACTAGGGGGAAGAGACAGGCTCCCACCTCACTTCAGTCTCCTTTCAGGAGTACCATTCCTGTCATTATGCATTGCTAATTATAAATTAAAGACATTTCATAAGCAGTCCACAAGAATTTATGCAATTAGTCTTTTGCTTAACCTCTCCTTTACAGATAACACGGCTGAGAAAAATGGTTGAGAAGGGGTTCTGGAATGCTTTGTATTCTTGAGATGGGGACCTTAAGGAGAGACCATTACCAGAACTCTTAGCCTTGGGACTGCAAGGTGTATGAGTCACCGCAATGTCTGCTTTTCATGTCTGATCAACTGTGCAAAACTGAGGGCAAATACACCTGCAAATTACTCTTGTGTACTGGAGAATCTTCATTCAAGAACATTTGGAGAAAGTGAGCATGAAACAAGGCTGCAAAGCAATAGGAATAAAAAATCTAAGCAGTTACAAAGAACATCTTGGGGCCTAAACCAACCTTTTGCTATCCACGTATAGTACTGGCACAATGAAGACTAAATGCCCCTATTATTAAGTCCCTAAATTTTATAGTTTAATGAATATTTTAATTTTAGCAGATCTGATAGTTCATTAGGCTTAATTAGTTTGCAAGGACTTATTGGTTGTGTGAGAAATTGTTTCTAATACTTGGCTTTGGCAAGGGGAATTGCTGGGGACCGTGAGGTTGATTGGCTGGTCCTGGTCTTTATCGTGTGGGGTTTCGGGAGAGAAAGGTGATTTGTCAAAAGTGCAGGTTTTGTCCCAGCCCTGATGGAGAAGGGTGGGAACGTACTGGGGAAAGGTATGAACAGGTATGAATGTGTATGTTTGATGTCTATATAAGTTCAACTCGTGTTGTTATGGTGCTCCTCTGGCAAACCTGCTCTGCACCCAGCACTGTTTTGCCTTTATTTTATAATAAACTGGTTGTAAATTTCAGCAGTGAGCTCATTCCTCACAGGTGCTCTCTGAGATACATAAGCAGTTATCAGTGCACCACATTCAGTTGCTTAAAGCCTAGTACACCTATGTATTAAAAAAAACAACTCCAATTGCTTCACAATTTATGTCATCACTTCTCACCAAATGTATTGTCAGCTGTAAACACATCCAATTCTCTCAGCTGTCTTTGCTTCCTCAGAATATTGAGATAGGATGGGAGGTGCGTTATGTAAGCAGTAACTCTTACAGCTCCAGGGAGAGACACTGCATCTGATGAACTACTCTTTTGGAAACCTACTGCAATTGATCATTTTTAGAACTAAGGTGACAAAGTATTTCTTGCAGATGCAGAGTTTGGGTTTAGTCTATATCTTAATGACCTGACAGTAATTTTGAGAATCTTGGAATTTTACAAGAGCACTCTACCTTGTTCTCCATCTGGTAAGCAATATGTGCGTACTATGGTAGAGGCGAACACTGGGTGTTCCAGTTCCACATGCAACTGCACATAACACCATTCTTGGTCTGGAGAGACAAATCCTGTGGAGACACAAAACTCCAGAGATAAATGAATCATACAACAGAACTCATTTCAAAAGCATTCTTGTGAAAAACTGGGCCAAAGAGCACAGCATTGAGTGGATGTTCCACATTCCCTACTATGCACCAGCTGCAGGGAAGATTGAACATTACAATGGCTTGCTGAAGACCACTCTCAAAGCCATGGTGGGGTGGATCTTTGAAAAAATGGGAGAAACATCTAGTACAAGCAACCTGGCTGGTAAATAGTAGAGGTTCAGTGAATCAGGGCTTTTTTTTCCCTCCAGTGCTTTTAAGATTGGCTAAAGGATCAGAAGTACCCATTTCAGACATTGTCTAGAAAGCTTACTCCTTTGTGAGGCTGACTTGCTAATTAAAGTAGGATTGTTCTCTGCCTTTTTGGAAGCTCATTTGAAGGGTAGTGAGATAAAAACAATCTTAGCAAAAGGAAAGATCAGCCACCAGAGCATTGCAATTTCCTCCATTTGGGCTTTATCCATTGTGTGTTGAATATATCTAGTTGATCTGCTGAGTAATTTGATTTTCCACTGCATTCAAAAGGAACTGAAGATGCTCCGTATTTTTCTGGAGAGATCATTTCTTTGTGAATCTCTGCCCGCTCTCACTGAACAACATTAATGACATCCTGGTTGGGCAATTAAACATACATTTGGCCTGCATCAGGAACAGTGTGGCCAGCAGGAGCAGGGAAGTCATTGTGCCCCTGTACTCTGCACTGGTTAGGCCACACCTTGAGTCCTGTGTCCAGTTCTGGGCCCCTCAGTTTAAGAAGGACATCGAGACACTTGAAGGTGTCCAGAGAAGGGCAACAAGGCTGGGGAGAGGCCTTGAGCACAGCCCTGTGAGGAGAGGCTGAGGGAGCTGGGATTGTTTATCCTGGAGAAGAGGAGGCTCAGGGGAGACCTCATTGCTCTCTACAACTACCTGAAAGGTGGTTGTAGCCAGGAAGGGGTTGGCCTCTTCTCTCTAGCAACCAGCCCCAGAACAAGAGGACACAGTCTCAAGCTGCACCAGCGGAAGTTTAAGCTGGAGGTGAAGAGAAAGTTCTTCACTAAGAGAGTCATTCGCCATTGGAATGTGCTGCCCAGGGAGGTGGTGGAGTCACCGTCCCTGGAGGTGTTCAAGAGGGGATTGGATGTGGCACTTGGTGCCATGGTCTAGTCATGAGGTCTGTGGTGACAGGTTGGACTTGATCTTTGAGGTCTCTTCTAACCTTGGTGATACTGTGATACTGTGATTTGTCAAATCTTTCCTACTAGCAAGGTATTTCTAGGCTGCTTATAGCTTGCCCAAGATATGTATTTAGAAAAGATTTGTATACTTCCTGATTGTAAGTCAATGTTCTGGATAAGAAGGATGGTTTTAAACAGACACTGGCAGTCGGAAAATGAAACAAAGCAGATGTCCAATGGCACTTTGCATTCAGCCTCGCAGTTTATGATAGCTATTTTGCTTCTAGCAAAGTAAAATATCAATTCATCAATGGAATTTATAAAAGGAAATTAACCAAATATTTTTCCTAGTTTTGTGTAGATTATATAAGATCTCTCTTTCTGTGGTAATGAAACTGGGAGCTCATTTTCATCTTCTACTTGTCCAGCCTCATTGTTTGGAAAAATGCTGTCATTACAGATTATTAAATGCATTTCAGACACAAGCGTCTGAGCGTATTCACATATGATCAAGAAATAGTAACAGAATGAAATTCCTTCAGGAAATATATATTCAGGTACATTCTAAAGGCAATGTTGAAGAAAACGCAGTTTAATCAAAAGCTCCACTAAGAATATTGTATAAACTGTTGTGACTTTCATTCATGTTGTGACTGGCATCAATGTACGTGAGAATGTTGCACTTCAGATTGAGTTAACTTATACTAAATAAACACTTACAGTGCAAAAATGTAACATAAACCCCAAAAACACATGCTGCTTTTTTTTTCATTAGGTAGCAACATGAAAATTCCATATTTTTATTTACAGGGTTTTAATTTTTAATGCTAAGACAAATAGGAGTAGTAATGCTAATACTAGTGCAAGTAAAGTAGGAACAAGTAACGTGTATGCAAACCATGCATGTTATGCGTGTTATAGTTCAAGTGCTGATGCATTATCTGGACAGATAATCAAAATCTCATTGAGATGACTCAAACAAGACATGATACACTCCCAGTATTTTTTGGTGTATGGGATGACACCTGCAAAGAAAATCCATAACAACCAAATAAGCATAGTCCCCCCTCACGGATATATAGCTTAGGTCCGGGAACATAAACATCTTCCTCATCCTATGTAGATAAACCCGAAGTTTATCAAGTCAAGCAGTAATTAGAGCATTCATACCACCTTACTATAGGGATTTCACTTAGGATTGCACTCACATTAGATTCTTAGATATACAATGGAGAAACAAAATGCATTGTTGCCTACAACATTTGTTGACAGCATCCAAATTTGCTGTGGTGAGAGCTTTACTACCTCCCATTGACTATACAGAAGGGTGACTACATTCCTACCTCAGGGATCTGTGTTGTGCCACAAACAGGTGGAACAAATCAGGTTAGAATAGTCAAGGCATGAAACAGGTAGCATTAAGTTGAGATGTCTGAAGATACGGCACATGTGTAATGCACTCGTACACCAGATCAGTCCATGGGGTTAGACAAGGTTTTGGCAAGCTTGAGAGAATAAGACAGAGACAAAAGCAGCAGGAGGAAAGTGTCACAAGAGTGAATTTGTCCAGTGTCAAAGCAAGTATTAAAATGGTGGAACTGACATTAATATGGGGAAGAAAAGTAAATGCTAATATGCTGCAGGATGTTCCTGAACTCCTGAGGAAGTGTTTAGCATGACTACTTTAGTTAATTTTGGAGTAGGCACAAGTTACAAATTTGGAGAGGACACACAACCCATAGTGATAGAAGACTGAGCATTGCAGTGGCACAATTTGTAACAGAGGACTCCTTCACAACTGCAGTCAAAAAGGAGCTAGTGGTAACTTTCAGAGGAAATGCCAGCAGTGACTGGCAAGCATGCTCTAACCTTTTAGCACTATCCTCAGTGGTTAGTAAATGTAAGCAGCAATTCAAGTCCCACACCAGTGGTATGTTTGTAGAAAAGTTAGGTTTATCAGTATTATTTCAAGACCATATTCTCTAAATCAATTAAGCAAAGAGACTTACAGTACAACATAACTCCTTCCACATGCCGTTGTCTTTGTGAGGTAACATCTCTGGGATACAATGTGCAATTAAGCATACTATGACTGCGTGAGTGAAGAGAGGTCACTGTTCATTTTGGGCATCATTTCTTGGCTCATTTTCCTTGTATTGGGGGATTTGGTATTTGCTTTTTCTGCTTGCAGAATTTTGCTGTATGCTTTAAATCACTTCCCCTCCCCCACTCCCTTCTCTAGCAAATAAAATGATTAAGAAATCACTGTTCACAGGGAACATAAGCATAAATCTACTGCATTTAGAGAAGTATCCTCAGGAAAACAAGCAGAATACATAAGTGAGTTCTACCATCAAAGAAATGAGTCACCACTGAAAATAAACTTTTAAAAATGATTTTTTCAAAGTTCTGAGTTTCTCCTGCTGATCTAAATACTGGCAATAACAATCTTGTGGTAAGATTGACTTTTCACTAGTTACATTCATTTAGCTGATATCAAGACGTACCTGTTGTCAATAGCAGGAAACTTGCCCCAAAACTGCCAGGTTTGCCTTTGCCAGAAGCTTTAGGTAGCAGATGTTTTATCACTGCAATAAAGAGCTTCTCTCTCTCCCATTGCCACTGTCCTTTACTTTTGCTGCTGCTGCCAAGGTAAATACACAAGTGTATTAATGGGTGTCTTGGTGGACTGAAAGGATCAGGGGCTAATCTCAGCTGAGCAAAATGCCTCTCAAAGTTTTGCTGCAGACAAAATGCAAGAGTAATGGTTGAAAGATTAAAAAAGAAAAGAGGATAGTTCATCTTGATTGAACAAAACATCTATAATTTTTAAATCACTTGGGTAGATAGGTTAAAGCTCTTTCTTGGCATCTTCAGATGCCATTTTACTGTTAAGTGGTAAATGCAAGCTTCAGGGATGTCAAAGTTTCTGAAGGATCATTTGTTATTTAAAATTATTTAAGCAGGCTTTCCTGAACCACTGGGGCAAAGCTCTTCACATTTGGAACAATTTCCTGGACTCAAAATACTTTATTACTGAAGGAAAATCACAGCTTTCAAAACCAATGTATAGTCTCACTTTCACAACATCCAGGTTTAAAGATCCTGGATTAAAATAAGAATTTTAATATCATAGTATCAGTCAGGGTTGGAAGGGACCACAAAGATCATCTAGTTCCAACCCCCCTGCCATGGGCAGGGACCCACACTAGATCAGGCCTGCCAGGAGCCTCATCCAGCATGGCCTTAAACTCCCTCCAGGGTGGGGCCTCAACCACCTCCTGGACAACTATTCCAGGGCTTCACCACTCTCATGGGGAAGAATCATCCTCAAGTCCAGCCTGAATTCTCCCACCCCAGCTTCATTCCATCCCCCCTAGTCCTATCACTACCTGATAGCATGAGACGTCCTCCCAGCCTTCTTGTAGGCGCCTTCAGATCCTGGAAGGCCACAGTTCTAGAATCTGACCTAATGGTTCATTCAAAGGTTCTGCTGCTGTGCAAGGAATATCATGGGATTGAAATACAATAGAGAAATGACAAATAATTTCAAGGGGGCAAACCTATCCTCAAAGGAATTAGTCCTTTTGGAAGATTTTATGACATTTTGTGGAGAGTAAATATTATTCTTTAGACAGTGATAATACGTAGGACTCTCTGTTGCTCAAAAATATTTCACGATTTGAAGGCATGGAAAAAAGCAGCTGAAATTCTAGTAGAGTAGGAGACTAGCCGGGTTTAGGTAGGGCTGTAGATAAAGCTAAACTGATTTAACAACAGCTGTGATTCTTTTCTGGAATTATGCCATGTTTGCAATTGTGTAATTTGGAGCAGGAATCAAACCTTAGCTGCACAGTATTGGGAGTGTTAAAAACACTCAAGCCTACCCACCTGACATCTTTCTCACTTCTCTGTCCACAAAGAGGTTATACCTGGTTTTAAAATTAATCTAAGGGTGAGGCGTGCTATACTGCTCTCCCCTTCTTGCCTTTCCACAGCTAAGGAAGATTTTCCACAGTACTAAGTCTATTTATCCTGACATCTTATTACCAATAATCCAATGTCCTTGCACTTTAATGGTTTACTTAGTAAAGATACCTATCAAGGTTTTTGCTATAAATATCACTACATAACTTCCCCCCTCATTTTTTCTCCCCTTCCTATGCCTCTTAGCTTTTTCAGTCTTTCTCCATTAGCCATCACCTGTAAACTCTTCACTGTATTATTCTTCCTTAAGTCTTCATCAAATGTTGTTTCAAAACAGCTTCTTTCCTGTGAGCTCAAAATTATATGGCTGAATATAGACTAACTCCAGTGGTAGGGAGCTTCTGGAGGCATAACAGGAAACCCTTTCTGTATTTGCATCTCTGTTTTGTGTGTTATGTTAGGCAAATCTTTAAAGAGAAATGCATAATAACTGAGATTTTGCAAGTGATGTTCTTAAAAATAAAAACATCTGTGCTGTCCAAATTGAGTTTAATTGGGTGGTTAAAGCATTAAACTGTTAGAGTGAGATTCAGCCAGAAAGGCTGACTCTGTTACACTGATACGAAATTCACCTCACCCACCTTCTGTCTCTACACTGATATGTCATTAACTGTAGAAAACATAAGAAAGAGACACTGGGTGATGCATTCCACTTACCTAATGTGTCACCTAAGGATGCTTCCTTTTCCTGTTTGTCCTGTGTTATGCTCATTGTTCATACCTAAATGTGTAACTTTTATCCAGCTAAAAGTGATCTGGAAGCTGTTCTAAATATCAGGCCTTCAGCATCTGGCTCCTCTTAGCCAGTTTTAGGCACCAAGGTCCCTAATCAAAGGAATGGAAGAAATTATGACTTTTCTAAAAGACTTGCAGCAGGCTTGGGGCAGAGTGGTGGAAATCTTCCTGGCAGAAAAGGACCTGGGGGTGCTGGTCGACAGTAGTGTGCCCAGATGGCCAAGAAGGCCAACAGCATTTTGGCCTGCGTCAGGAATAGTGTGGCCAGCAGGAGCAGGGATGTGATTGTCCCATGTATTCGGCATTGGTGAGGCTACAGCTCAAATACTGTGTTCAGTTTTGGGGCTCCCAACTGCAAGAACGACATTGAGTTGCTGGAGTGGTGTGTCTGGAGAAGGGCAACAAAGCTGGTGAGGGGAATGGAGAACAAGTTATGAGGAGTGGCTGAGGGAACTGCGGTTGCTAGTCTAAAGAGGAGACTGAAGGCAGACC
>CM037645.1:1038682-1116182 GCA_015227895.2 Colaptes auratus
TTTGAAAGTCTCCACAGAAGGGAGCAGTTATTGTAATCTCTGCACCATATTTATTCAATGCAGCTCTTTTACCCAGCCTCTGATTGCACTGCATTGCATTACAGAAATATCTGAGCAAGTATTAAGAATGAAAATTAATGTATCTGGAAGCACAATCAAATTAGCCTGGGTGAGACTCATGTGACAGCTCCTCCTCATACTCAGGTGAGATCCACACTGGTATAGACACAAAACCTTTCTTTGCTGGCATCACATTAGCCTGCCCCGTGTCAGAGATGCACTAAACATCACCAGAGAGATACACACAGTCACATCTCTAATTCACACAAACTATTAAGCTGGTAAAAGAACTTCTCCGATTGTCCTTCTGGATATGACCCAGAGTTCATTCGCTATTGACCTGTCTGAACACTCAAAGGGAATGAGATCCCTCTGCCTACTGGGAGCAGCAAGTTAAAAGCCTGGCAGGAGAACAAAAACCAGTGTGGCAATCTGTGAGTACCAAGGCTTCTTTCATAATTCCCAAACCCCATAGTTAAAAGCCTGATGCTATGGATTAATTTCGTTTTTGCCCCCTACTGACCGGCAGGCTATTCAGTGACAGGAATTTTTTATGTGCTTTTATGGACATCAGCTTTGCAGCCCTGCTCTTCAACAGCCATTTACACTGATAATTATTTATCTTTAACCTTTCTCTGAACTAAAGCAGTCCATTCCACTGACATCAGTTGTTTCATTGCATGAAAACTGTACAGGGTGTTGATGTTCTACAAGTAGTGTTTCACATGATCTCTGTAAACAGAATCTAGTAACCATTAAATTCTTGGGTCTCTGTAATGGGCTGGGAGAAATTCAGTGCATACCACACCTTAGATGCAGAAGTAATGAATAGAATTCTCTGTCCCCTAACCAATGCCTACATGGTGTGATCCATTGTTCCCCAATGAGGAACAATGAGAAGTATACTCTGTTATTCCTACTCACCCTTCCCCTGTTCATAGTACAAACACAACGAGGACTTCGTGATCTTACGAGCGGTTACCTGGAGGAGCTGGCAAGTCTTGTTACCACTGGTACAGCACTGTGGATACAAAATAAAAACATCAGAGAACTAGAAGCTGTGCTGGAAACCAGACAAAGCCAATCACATTTAGTTCTAAAAGATTTGTATTCTGGTAGGGGAATATTTCCAACCCCATCCTGTTGCAGAGTTCCATGATGATATAGATGATCATAAATAAGTGTTTCTGCTACGCTTTGCATTTTAACTAGAGCGGCTGCAATTTTCAGAGCTATTCTGTCTATTGCAAGCAATAGCTTGAAGTGTAGCTTCCATCCCTTACCGATTCACAGGAAAATGCTTGCAGTTTCCAGGATGAATCCAGGGGTTTGATTTTTCATAAAGTTTCAAGATGTCTCTCTAGGCTCTGAAGGACACTGTTGTGGTTGTGAAGGAAGAATAATGAGGGAGTAATGCAGAAATGCATATTGCTCTAAAAGTAGCTTACACTTACATGGCAGAAGCTGTTAGTCTTTAGGAAGGCTGTCTGGTGATTTTTATCTGTGCTCTAATACAGAAAGAGCAACAACATTGGTCCCAAACTTTATGTTTCAGATAAACATTTTAATGACATCTTAGCACTGTTTTTACAATCTTAATCATGTGTGCATATTTATTCCTATGGAGGTGATGTTGTTTTAAACAAAGTAATTCTATGAAAATTCCATTTAAAGGTTCAGAACTGCTTTAACTTCCTGAAATAGTAGCTGCTGAAATCTGAAAAAAGGCAGCTTAACGCTTACAGTGAATGAGAAAGCAAGATGGCATCAGCTAACAGTGCATACATTCCAACAGCCTCAGCATCCTTCATGGAAACAGTATCCTTTTGGGAGCTACATATTAAGAAAGAGTAAATTTAAAATGAAACTGAATTGCTTTAAAACTAGTATTTCTAAAGCCAGATATTTTTTACCTTTTCTATGGAGTTACATTTCTTTCAAAATTTTTAAATGGGGTAATGGCTTCCCTGACTTTCTACAGCACAGGAGATGAAATGCAGGAGCTGCTCTGCAGGTGGGGTGCAGTTGTGTACCTACAGAATGCATGTGTCGATCGGATTGAATGCATATTAAACATGCTGAGTATGACAAAAAACTGTAACAATATAACTGGCTCTGAAAGAAGAACAATACTGTGGGTAGTAATAATCAGTGCTAAAGTACTAGTCATTTGTAAATTTTAAGTAAGAGTTTTTCAGCTTCTTTAATTTTTCTTCCTGTCAATTTTAGCAACGCAGTCCATCCAGCCTCAGGCATTCTTCTCCTGGTTGAAAGCTTCAGTACAGAGCCTGGAGTTTTTACACTTGGTGCAGGTGGTGGTTTCTAAGATGGAAAAAACAAAGCCATTCGTCAGTTTCTATAACCAGTTCATTTAGCTGTGTTGGTATGAAGGAAAGCTAAGGTACCTTTTCTGGTGTGTGGCATAGACCTGTGAAGCTTGAGGATAATCTTGTACAATTTTTTAAGTGTTTCTTCCTCTGAGATTATGCTCTGAAATTAAAAATTAAACAGTTACTACCTCATGTTCTATTAAAAATAGGAATTTTCTTTCCCCCTAGAAATATTAGACTATGGAGGGAGGGAGGGAGGGAGGGAAGGAAGGGAAGGAAGGGAAGGGAGGGAAGGGAGGGAAGGAAGGGAAGGGAGGGAAGGAAGGAGGGAAGGAAGGAAGGAAGGAAGGAGGGAAGGAGGGAAGGACGGAAGGAGGGAAGGGAAGGAGGGAAGGAAGAAGGAGGGAAGGAGGGAAGGAAGGAGGGAGGAAGGAAGGAAGGAAGGAGGAGGAAGCGAAGGAGGGAGGGGAAGAAGGAGGGATGGAGGAAGGAGGAAGGAGGAAGGAAGGAGCGAAGGAGGAAGGAGAGGAAGGAAGGAAGGAGGAGCAAGGAGGGAAGGAGGGAAGAGGGAAGGAGGGGAGGAAGGAAAGGAAGGAGGGAAGGAGCGAAGGAGGGAAGGAAGGAAGGAGGGAAGGAAGGAAGGAGGGAAGGAAGGAAGGAGGGAAGGAAGGAGGGGAAGGAAGGAAGGAAGGAAGGAAGGAGGGAAGGAAGGAAGAGGGAAGGAAGGAAGGAAGGAAAGAACTAACTTGGTACTATGAAACCTCAACAATTCAATAAAATGTTGCAAGTTAATGAAAGTGAATAGATATTTTTGCACCGTGTCTCTCTGTCACTAGTTACTAAATGATGCACATTTACATACGTTCCAGAAAGTACCACTCAAATGGAATACATAAATACTGTGTTGGGTACAGAACCCCAGGTGCTTTTATCCATTCTTAGATACAGCAACATGCATAAAGAACTGCTGAAGTACCCTCCTGGCTCTGTTTTTTACCAGGAGGTCACTGCATTCGGAGCTATCTGACTGAGCATCCAGCCGTAGAAGCATTTTGGCTTTTTCCTCGCGCGCTCATCTGAAGGCAGATTTGTGCTTTCCCTTTGCAGTTGATGTCCTGGAGGAGTCTTTATAATGTATGTCTAGGAAAGAAACAGAGGCATTTAAAATTGCATTTCCAGTGGTAATTACATTATGCAAACCAAAATCATAACCCAGTTTACAGACTGAGCATTCAGGTCACTGAAGGTGCTACGGAACACCCAAAAGACATTTGTTGCCAATGAAAGAGAATGAACAGGAAGCTGTGGAAGAAGATCAGAGAAGAAATACAGTCACAAAATAAAGCTGTTACTATTACGAGTTACAAACCTCTAACAAAGCCAAACACAACAAACTTTGCAAGGGCTATTGTTAGTCTGCAGAAAACTTTTCAGATGTTTGACCGAAGCAAGCTATTAGAGAAGCTAAATTCAGAACAGTTAGGCACTAACACCAGTTCCAACAGCCATCTAACTTGCATCTCCCATAGAGTTATTTGCCAGCTCCAGCATTAGAATTAGTACACACAGCCACACCACTCAACTGTAAAAACCAGGTATAAACAGACAACATGCAGCTACTTTTTGCCAGAAGCCTGTTAGCTCCCCAGTAGAGGCTGGTTATCCAAAAAGCAGAGGGGAATGGGCACAGGTTCCTCTCAAAAGACACAAAAGTAAAACCTCCTCGTCTCCCCTCCCCTTCCCCACTGCCCTTGGAAAATAAGTATGGGGCACTGGAGGTCGAGGGGGAGTGATTCTGATGCCGGAGGACACACCAGCTGGGTTTTCCCTGAGGCTAAACAGCCTAAGGTTAAACAGCCTAAGGATAAACACCTTAAGGCTAAACGCCTAAGCTAAAGGCAAAAACAGCTAAGGCTAACACTAAGGCGAAACAGCCTAAGGTGAAACAGCCTTCCCCGGCATTAGGACTTGCCCCCTTAAAAAAAATGAGGAGGGTAATTGTTATGGGTGATTCCCTCCTGAGGGGAACAGAGGGTCCCATATGTCAGCCTGACCCTTCTCACAGGGAAGTTTGTTGCCTCCTGGAAGCTCAAGTTAGAGATGTTACCAGAAGGTTACCTAGTCTGGTGCAGCCCTCTGGCTACTATCCCTTAATAGTTATGCAGTTAGGGAATGATGATGTTGCAACCAGAACTCCCAGGGCTATCAAGAATGACTTCAGGGCCCTGGGAGATCTGGTGGAGGGGTCAGGTGCACAAATAAGTATTCCATCTATACCCTTAGCTGCAGGAGGGAATACCAGGAGGAAAAGGTCAGCAGCTGTAGTCAACAAGTGGCTCAGAGGCTGGTGCAGTCCAAAGAATTTTGGGGTTTTTGATCTTGGAGAAGTTTCCACTGCAGCAGGTCAGCTGGCAACAGATGGAGTGCATCTGTCCCAGAGGAGGGGGAAGGTCACAGTACACGAGAATGGCCTGCCCCCAAAGGGAAAAAGATCCTAGGAAGGGAATTGGCAGGTCTCATTGACAGGGCTTTACACTAGCTTCGAAGGGGGAAGGGGCTGGAACCAGTCCCCTCAGGCAGGAGTCTGAGGGTGGTAAGCTGGAGTCAGGGGTGAAACCAGCAGCCCAGCTGCAGTGCATGTACACTAATGCATGAAGCATGGGCAACAAACAGAGGAGCTAGAAGCCTTGTTGCAGCAGGAAAGATATGATGTAATTGCCATCAGGACACGTGGGGGGACTCACATGGCTGGAGCGCTGCAATTGACGGCTACAGGCTCTTCAGGAGGGACAGGCAAGGAAGAAGGGGTGGAGGGGTGGCCCTGTACAGCAGGGAGGCACTAGATGCCGTTGAGATGGAGATCAGGGATGATTGGGTTGAGGCTTGTGGGTGAGAATTAGAGGGAAGAGCAGCAGGGCAGACATCCTGGTTGGAGTCTGTTATAGACCACCAACCAGGAGGAAGATGTCGATGAAGCATTCTATAGGCAGCTTAAGGCTGTCTCAAGATCCCCTGACCTGGTTCTCATGGGCGACTTCAACCTGCCTGATATCTGCTGGGATCTCAGCACAGCAGAGAGGAGGCAGTCGGGAGGTTCTTAGAGTGCATGGAGGACAGCTTCTTATCCAGGGGCTGTGTGAGCCTACCAGGGGTGAGGCTCTGCTTGACCTCCTCTTCACCAGCAGGGAAGGGCTGGTGGGGATGTGGTGGTCGGAGGGTGTTAAGGCACCAGTGACCAGGAGATAATTGAGTTTTCGGTATTCAGCCAAGCCAAGAGGGGCAGCAAGAAGACCTCCACTCTGGGCTGCTGGAGGGCAGACTTCAGGCTACTCAAGGAACTAACTCAGAAGGTTCCTTGGGAAACAGTCCTTAAAAAGAAGGGGCCCAGGAGAGCTGGAGCTGCTTCAAGGAAGAACTCTTGAAGGTGCAGGAACAGGCTGTGCCAGTGTGCTGGAGATGAGCCCCGGGGCAGACAGCCTGGAATGGGCAATGAGTTCTAAAGAAATAAGGGGAAAAAAGAGGGTGTACCATCTCTGGAAGCAAGGGGAGGCAACCCATGGGATGTTTAGGATGTTGCTAGGTCATGTAGGAAGAAAATTAGGGAGGCAAAAGAACATTTGGAACTTAGAGTGGCCTCTGCTGTGAAGGACAACAAAAATCCTTCTATAAATACATAATAGCAAGAGGAAGGGCAAGACAACCTCCACTGCTTGGTGGGCACGGAGGGGAACGTTGTAACAAAGGATGAGGAAAAGGCAGAGGGACTTAACACCTTCTTTGCCTCAATTTTTACTAGCATGGCCGAAACGTCTTCCAGACAGCTGGCTGCAGAGCTGGCAGAAGGAGCAGGGAGCAGCATAGTTTCCTTCTGTTGCAGGAGGGTGTAGTTACAGCTCTCCTCAGCCGCTTGGATCCCCACAAGGCCATGGGACCGAGGGATCCATCCTAGGGTGCGAGAGAGCTGGCAGATGAGCTGGCCAAGCCCGCTCTCCAGTCCTGGCTCACTGGAGAGGTCCCAGAAGACTGGAAGCTGCCAACGTGGTGCCCATCCACAAGCAGGGCCAGTTGGAAGAGCCAGGGAATGATAGGCCTGTCAGCCTGACCTCAGTGCCAGGCAAGAGTATGGAACAGCTCATCTGGAGTGCGAGCACACAGCACTTACAGGATGGCCAAGGGATCAGGCCCAGCCAGCATGGATTTAGGAAGGGCAGGTCCTGCCTGACCAACCTGATCTCCTTCTATGATCAGGTGACTGCCTGGCAGATGTGGGGAGGCCTGTGGATGTAGTCTACTGGACCTCAGCAAGGCCTTTGACACCGTCCCCCACAGCAAACTCCTGGCCAAGCTGGCAGCCCATGGCTTGGATGGGAGCACACTGCGTTGGGTTAGGAACTGGCTGCAGGGCGAGCCCAGAGAGTGGTGGTGAATGGTGCCACAGCCAGCTGGCAGCCAGGCACTAGTGGTGTCCCCCAGGATCAGTGCTGGGCCCCATGCTCTTCAACGTCTTTATTGATGATCTGGATGAGGGCATTGAGTCCATCATCAGTAAATTTGCGGATGACACCAAGCAGGGGGCAGGAGTTGATCTGCTGGAGGGCAGAGAGGCTTTGCAGAGGGACCTCGACAGGCTGGACTGATGGCAGCAGAATCCAAGGGCAGGAGACTGAACACTTCCAAGTGCTGGGTTCTGCACATTGGCCACAGCAATCCCAGGCAGTGCTACAGGCGGGGTCAGAGAGGCTGGAGAGCGGCCAGGCAGAGAGGGACCTGGGGGTGCTGGTTGCTGGTAAGCTGAACATGAGCCTGCAGGTGCCCAGGCAGCCAGGAGGCCAATGGCAGCCTGGCCTGCATCAGGAACAGTGTGGTCAGCAAGAGCAGGGAGGTCATTCTGCCCCTGTACACTGCACTGGTTAGGCCACACCTGAGTCCTGTCTCCAGTTCTGGGCCCCTCAGTTTAGGAAGGAGGTTGTCTTGCTGGAGTGTGTCCAGAGAAGGGCTACAAAGTTGGTGAGGGGTTTGGAATACAGCCCTATGAGGAGAGGCTGAGGGAGCTTGGGTTGCTTAGTCTGGAGAGTAAGAGACTCAGGGGTGACCTTATTGCTCTCTACAACTACCTGAAGGGAGGTTGTAGCCAGGCAGAGTTGGTCTCTTTCCCAGGCAGCCAGTACCAGAACAAGAGGACACAGTCTGAAGCTGTGCCAGGGGAGGTTTAGGCTGGAGGTTAGGAGAAGTTCTACACAGAGAGATGATTGCCATTGGATTGTGCTGCCCGTGGAGGTGGTGGAGTCACCATCCCTGGGGGTGTTCAGGAGGAGACTTGTAGGGTGCTTGGTTGCATGGTTGAGTTGAGTAGGTGGTGTTGGATGATAGGTTGATGTGGTGATCTGAAGGTCTCTTCCAACCTAGTCTATTCTAGCCTATTCTATTTGCTGGTGAAGAAAAGCCATCTACGACAGATAATATCATCTTGCTTTGCTCCTTGCCACAGAAGTAGTGATCTACACATAATGCAGCTTATTATGTACTGAAGGTACTGTTACAATTTTTAGCTAATTGCTGACTATGAAAGAAAACAAAACAAAAACCCAAAGCAAGCAAACAGAAAAAGAACCAATCAAAAAACAAACCCCCCCCACCAGCCAGAACCAACCACCCTAACAAACAAACAAAAAGAAAGCGCAACTGCAAACATTTGATTTTCTTGCATTTAACAACCTTCTGTGGAAGTTTTTGTGCTTCCTCCTTGTTGCCTCTCTCTCAGTTCCCAAAGACAGCACAACTGTTGCAATAAAGTTTCTGGAAAAGCTTAAAAGGCTTTCTGCTGTGTACTGAGTTGAATCAGCTACCCTGATTCCAATTTCCCAAGCAGCAAAAGTGGCACTATGTAATTGAGGATATACACTGAAGGAATATAAGCTCAGCTTTACTGAAAAATACACCACTTCCACCCAGGTAAGTTACACCAAGAGATTCATCCTCCTGAAACAGGAAGCTGGTGTTCCCAGCAACTGAGTTTATGATCAACCTAGAAACTGCCTTCAAATTTGCACTTGAAATACTGAATTGCCCCCTGTTTCCCAGGTTTTAAAGACATTACAGGTCCTAATTTTCTGCTCTGTTTAAAATTAAGGAGTAATTCTTTGGAGGAATTAACCCACAGATTCTCTTATCTACAATGCATTTGGGACAAATGGAAAACAATACTATTTATCCCATCTTACTAAGGTCCTCTTCAGCTTTATCATACTGCTTAGGCATCATCTAATGCATGTGAAGAGATGACTCATTCAGTGATTTCAGTACAGCTGTCACCTGCAGCAAGGCTTTAACACTGACTTCTGACATCAAAGCTACGCAAAGGCTGATAGGTGTAATCAGATTAATACATGAGATTTTGCAAACTGGAAGTGCTCTTTGCTTCTGCAGCACTAGGATGAAACATGATGGCTATTCTAAGAGTCAAATCCTGCCCATGGTGGGGATGTTGGAGTAGAGGATCTCTGGGGCTCCTCCAACCTAAGCCATTCTATAGTTCATTCTATGATTCCTGTCAACGTGCTTCACTCTGTGTGTGATAGAGCCTCTGTCATCCAAGTGCATCTCAGATAGGTATCAAGCACCAGCTACAGCTGGAGAAAACCCCCACGTTAAAGTGTTCTAAATAACCCATGGGAATAGTGAACTTTCTTGTCATCTGCCCTGTTTGTACAAGTGCTCTGCAATTCACTCCACTGGAAAAGTGCAAAATATACCTCTTTGCAAGGCTCAACATTTGCAGATCTCTTGTAGAGGTAAGAAGTTACCATTTAAGAAATTAACAATGATTACCCTGATCTGAGGCAGGACTGAAAATGAGCACAAATGTGTACAGCCATGACATTCACTTAATGTTTGATTTCCTACTGGTAATCTTCATGTAGGTAGCACAGCTCAAGCAATGACTGTAAAGCCCTAAAATACTTTTTCAAAGAAAATGTACATTTTTTCAGTGGTTGTTTGGTTTGGGTTTTTTTTCTGAGTCATTTTGTGTTTGTCCAATAAATAAAGTGGCTACAAGGATCTTTAAAAAAACCAACAACTTTCTGGGCTGACTCCAGCTGCTTTGCTGGCATTTGCCAATGATGTTCAAATAAAGGGTTGTTCAAACTAGTAGTTTTTGTGGCTCATGCAAAAAAAAATTGGGAGCTTTGGTATTTTTTTTAGCATATATTGCTAACAGGGTTCAAGAGTATGCTCTCCTCTGTCATGTGGTTCTGACTGTGCATAAACATTGCTTGGACCAAGAGCAGCAAATTTAGATACTTCCCAGAATGATCTGTTGCATTCTCATGACAGTTGTGATCCCAGGCTGGATGGGATCCAGTGGGAAAAATGTTTAGACAAAGTAGTGCAGCAAACAATGCTCCTGAGAGGTGTGCCTGTGGTTTGCCTGTAACAGAAAGTAAGGGTACAGAAAAGCACTAACAAATGCCATGCTGTGGTTGTGTGTTCAAGTGAATGAGCTGATCACAGGGACTATTACTGCAAAGAGGTTCTTAGGCCGAAAAAAAGAGCACCCAGCAAACACACAGCCACCCTCATCACTCTACAACACTGCTTCTTACACCTTTGGGAACTAACATCTGCTCAAGATTACTACCAAATGTTGATCTTACTCATTCACACAAACATATTTCAGAGCTGCACAACTGAGGCCCCAGTTTATATCAAGGGAGCACCACGAGACACAAATGCACTCTCTCTTCAACTGAATGAAAAGATCTTTTTCTGAGATAAATACAATACAATACAATACACCAGGTTGGAAGAGACCTTCAAGATCACCGCATCCAACCCATCAACCAATCCAACTCACCTAAACTAACCCATGGCACCAAGCACCCTATAAAGTCTCCTCCTGAACACCTCCAGGGATGGTGACTCCACCACCTCCACGGGCAGCCCATTCCAAAGGGCAATCACTCTCTCTGTGTAGAACTTCTTTCTCACCTCCAGCCTAAACCTCCCCTGGCACAGCTTCAGACTGTGTCCTCTTGTTCTGGTACTGGCTGCCTGGGAGAAGAGACCAACTTCTGCCTGGCTACAACCTCCCTTCAGGTAGTTGTAGAGAGCAAGGAGGTCACCCCTGAGTCTCCTCCTCTCCAGGCTAAGCAACCCCAGCTCCCTCAGCCTCTCCTCATAGGGCTTGTGCTCTAAACCCCTCACCAACTTTGTAGCCCTTCTCTGGACACGTTCCAGCAAGTCAAGATTTGCTTGAAGTTAAATAACAAGCACAGAAGAAAGAAAATGAATGGAAGAAAAACTGATTTAACTGAGAGAGTCCTCCCTGAAAATGCCATGCTGCCTGTAGTTCCAATCCACATTTAAAAAATATGTTTAGGTCATTAAAACAAAATCTGGTGCATTCAAGTCAGGCCAAGGTTTGCTATTTCAGCACACTGTTTCCAGCAATATCCAAAATTGGATGCCTACAGGAGAAGAAAAGCCAAGATGCATACTTGCATAATAGCTGTAAAGATCTGGATACAATTTAAGCCCTGAAAGAACACATTAAAACACTTCAGGTTCCGAGGCCTGTGAGATCTAAAGAACCTATCCACAGCATGTATCTTGCCACTCAAGAGAGAAATACTTGTTATGTTTTTATAGGAAAAGGAAAATGTCAATCATCAAATCTCAGAACCTATAAAAAAAGATGAGGAATACAGCAGGAGAAAGAGCCTCTAGCTAGCAGCTCCATTATTACATTACCCTCGTTGAGACAGCTTCACTGAGAGACAACTGCAAACTTCTATTCATTAAGTTACAGGCTAAAAGCCAGAGGAATAGATTTAATTAAACCCCTGAACTCAGAGACCATGGATGTGCAGGCAGATCTTTTTCTTCCTGAATAGCTCAGAGTGAAAGCAATCTCTACGTAGCACTGTCTCTTGCACTATGACTAAAAATGCTATGTTTACATAATTGAACTGGAACAATATGCTGATGTCAGCAGGAGTCTGGGAAATGTGTACCTGGGAAAGACAAATGCACATCAACAGTGGAAAGAGTTCAGTTTAAGTCCCTTGAACTATACAGAAGGAAACAGCAATTGACATTCAGCTGCATCATACAAACCTGTAGCAGGAGGAAGAATGCTACAAGTAATCAGCTCAGACACATGTAGGTATCACCCTACACGGTGGCTTATATATAATATATCACTAGGAACCACAGGTACAAGCTAGAACACAAGAAGTTCCACCTCACCATGAGGAGCTATTTCCTACAGAGAGGGTGACAGAGCCCTGGAGCAGGCTCTGCAGAGAGGCTGTGGAGTCTCCTTCACTAGAGCCATTCAAAACCCGTCTGGATGCATTCCTGTGTGACCTGCCCTGGGTGATCCTGCTTTGGCAGTGGGGTTGGACTCAATCATCTCTGGAGGTCGCTTCCAACCCCTCCCATTCTGTGATTCTGTGATCCACTACCACAGGCTGCATCTATTGTAGGTTTTACATTCTGCCATAGAATAAAACAGACCAGAACAGACTAGCCTGTTCTGGGTTCTGATCCCCAGGAGAGGTGGAGATCACCTGGGGACAATGCAGACCGACTTTCAGCACTTCTTATCCCTCACTGAATTGTAAACAACTGTGGCTCTCTGTCACCTAGTTACTAAATGATGCACATTTACATACGTTCCAGAAAGTACCACTCAAATGAAAATACATAAATACTGTGTTGGGTACAGAACCCCAGGTGCTTTTTATCCATTCTTAGATACAGCAACATGCATAAAGAACTGCTGAAGTACCCTCCTGGCTCTGTTTTTTACCAGGAGGTCACTGCATTCGGAGCTATCTGACTGAGCATCCAGCCGCAGAAGCATTTTGGGCTTTTTCCTCGCGCGCTCATCTGAAGGCAGATTTGTGCTTTCCCTTTGCAGTTGATGTCCTGGAGGAGTCTTTATAATGTATGTCTAGGAAAGAAACAGAGGCATTTAAAATTGCATTTCCAGTGGTAATTACATTATGCAAACCCAAATTCATAACCCAGTTTACAGACTGAGCATTCAGGTCACTGAAGGTGCTACGGAACACCCAAAAGACATTGTTGCCAATGAAAGAGAATGAACAGGAAGCTGTGGAAGAAGATCAGAGAAGAAATACAGTCACAAAATAAAGCTATTTAGTATTATGAGTTACAAACCTCTAACAAAGGACTCCCCAAGGCATTTCCTCAGATACTGAAGGAGGCATTTCTTCTTTCCCATCGTGTTGAATTTCATACGAGTACCATTCGGGGTCTTTTTACGTTTACATTAAGAGATTCAGAGTCCAGCCCTAAAGGAGGTTTAGGAGTCTCAGGAAAGTAAGTCTGTATTTTCTAAAATAATAGAAAAGGTTTAAATTAAAAGTCTTTCAATGTCTTTTGTTGAATGTACATCATTTATCCTGAAACCTCAGTTAAATTGCACACATATAAATATTACCAAGTTCTAAAATCAAGTCATCATTAAGCTAAAAATACCTGGTGCTTTTTTTCACTTTCAGGAACCATATTTTTGGGGAAGTTCTTTTGCAAGCTTCTCCTAAAAAAAGAGTTACATGGTAGGAAGTATTTTATTTGAATCCCGTTGTTGAGAATCTTGGTGTAATTACAGAACATAGTCCACGATCACACTCTCTTACAAAACTTGCACGAATATACAGCCCAGGTTTAGTCAAATTTCACCACTTCATAGCTCTCACCATTATAGTGCCTGAGACCAGGCCAAATATGTCACCCATACTGCTGCATGTAATAAAACCCAAAACAAACAAAAAACCCCCAACCTTCTCTTCAATTTCTGCTTTAAGTTGTTCCTTGAGGGCTGACAGTTCACTTTTCAAACGTGACACCTCAGTTTCCTAAAACCAGTTAGATAACAGATAGGGTTAACTGTGCTTAAGCTGGAAAGAAGCAAACAGTAATTAATAACAGTAGTTAATAAGCTACTTACAGTAATTAATAAGCATTGTAAACAAAACAAAATTCCATTTGTTCAACACAGCTACCTTAGACATAAAGTTGGCATGCTAAGAGGTATCCATAATTCATTTCTAGAAGGATTCAATCTCTAGAACAACAGATGGTCCAAGAAGCATTTACCAAATGAAAAAGAACCAAAACAAACACAAACCAGACACAGCCTTGAGTCACATTTCCTTTTACTTCAAAAAATCTAACTGAATAAAAGCTCTATGAAGGGACTTTTCAGTCAAATACTGGAGTTGAAGTGGATGCAGTAGAAACACTTTTGTGAAAGTCTTAAGGGGATGTTGGTTCTTAGAACAATCCTCCAAGTTTCACAGATAGGAGAGAAAAAAAGCCAAAACACAAAGGGGCAATAAAACAGTAATGCAACTCTAGACTCGAACTTTTGTTCCAGTTTGTTCTAAAAAAAGCTGAAGTACTAACAAGAACCAGGTACTTGACCAGAACTGTTCAAGACAAGAACTTTAAAAGCCTGTATGAGCAGGGAGGTAGAGGGTGGAATCCAACTATTTCAGACAACAGTTTGTTATTCAGACAGTGAGGTTAGAACATGACATAACTCAGGAAAAGCAGAACAGCACAGCTGCTCCAATTTATTTTAGAAACATCTTGGGGTTTGAATGCACATCATAAAAGCTGTAAGAAAATAACAGTAAGCAGAAAATAGTGGGTTGATCTTTACTGTTCAGTTGCACTAAAGCAGACACAACTTCTCCCAACTGTTTAATAGAAAGCAGTCTGACATTTCTATTACACTTTAAGAACAACAGCCTTCAATTAATTATGTGTGCCTTACCAATGATCTTTTTGATGATAACTGCTCTTGCTCTTTTATTTTATTAAGTTTTAGCTCTGCATCTTGTTCTTCAACCATTTATCATATTCGTGCTGTTTTAAACAAAACAAAAATCAACAAACTCAAAGCATTTGACTAAATGCTGCAATTACACATCTACCTACTGATATTTTCAAACAGGGCTTTTCTTAAGATTCAGAATGCATTACCAACACTGATGCTTTAGCAGAAACTTTATTCTTTAGTTTCACTTTGTAATTTGTAATACTCTGGTTTTGAAAGTTTTTTACTTAACCTGATGTCACACATTACAAACAACAGGAAAACCTCTTACCTTGTGTTTTTCCATCAGTGCCAGCATTTCAGTTATCTTGTGTTGACATCGGAGATCAGTTTCTCTTTGTGCTGTTGTTGCCTCATCAGCAAGCAGCCTCATCTTTTCTACCTGTTAGTAACAAATGTCGTTTAATTCATGAACAATTAAGAATGCTTTAAAAAAAAAAAATCTTAGTTTCCTTTCTTTTTCACCCTGGGGGTGCAATGTATATAATCTCATCTAGCGTAGTCTTTCCTTGCTTGTAAGATGCTTTGAATCCTACATCTTTTATGCATGTTGTTAAAATAGGCAAATGAACCTAGATAAGAGTAGATCCATTCTTCCACAGCAGAGAGATGTAATTTCAAACCACAAGGCCATTTCAACCACTGTGCCCTAACATTTTTTGATGTTGTAATTTAAAAGGTATGGGCACAAAAACACAGGTGTGGAAAAAAAATATAGTCTAATTTATTTACACCGTGTTTACACCTAGAGTTGAATTTCTGTGACTAATATCTTGACAAAAAACCCAAATATTAACTGGGGTCTTAAGGACATATACAAATAATTAAACTTAAGAATTTAGCATACTGAAGCTTTGCTCACATGCACACACAAGAAGTTACATCTAAGGCTACTATGGAACAGCAAGAACCCTGGCCAATGCAGCTTCATAAAAACATAGATAAAAAACCCATATAATTAAAAGCTGCAGGAAAAATTAACAACACTCACCTCTTCCAGAAGTTTATTTTCATTTTCTTTTTTTGTTTCAATGTCTTTAAGATAGGTGTCAACTGTTTGTTTATGTTGCTTGCTCATATTTTCCATCTCTAGCTGTAATTTACTCACCTTTGGAGAATGTAGAATTGTAGATGTTATTTGTTCAGGAATAAATATGCCAATGGTTTAACTTTTTTAACCTCTTATTTTTGATCAGAATCACTCTGCCACATTCCAGATATATAATTGAACTATTTCCTAATTAAGTTCAGGTTTATTCATAAAGAGTTAAACTTTGGCCTGAAGCAAGTTCGATAACCCTCTCTGAGAAGTATTTCCTAGCATCCAACATGAACCTCCCCTTGTGCAGCTTGAAACAATTTCCTCTAGTCCTGTCAGTTGCCACCAAGAAGAGGCTGCCCCCTCCTCGCTACACTGGGACTTAAAACTGGATTCTGTCTTTGTGCTTTACCCTCATCTTGTACATACAGTTAATCAAACCTACTTTCCCTTCGTAAACACTTGCTTTCTTGCTCTCTGCAGCAATTTTCGTTTTCAACACCTTATTCTGTTGAAATAAAGGAAGGCAAACATTGTACTTTTAGTTAATAGAGTTATGTAATGATTTAACTGCATTGAGTAGGTCAGAATCTTCAAAACTCCAGCTTTCAGCAAGCAAGTTACTCTCTCTGTTGTGCGGTTCAGGTTCAAGATCAATGCTCCAGAGGAAAGAGGGCTCAACTACTGACTTTAATAGCGTTACTTCACAACCTTATGAAAGACACCTCATGTCCAATAGCAGAGGATAATGAAAGAGGAGGCAGAATGGGAAGAAAAACTAAGATGTTACTGACAAATGCAGATGTTTTGACACAATACAAGTTAGCTATTTTGACAGGACAGTTATTAACAATATGTCCTAATGCCCAATTCTCCTCCCCTCCTGGCACCCGAGATTGGTCATTATTTCAAGTCTACCCATGACGGTGTGTACTAAATGAAATAGTGAAAGTTATTGAAGATAGTGTTTCTGCAATTGCACTTTTCCCAAGTAAGGATAAGTTAGAAATGAAGCAACTCCAAAGGTGACTCCTTAGTTTCCTCAGTTAGGAAAAGAAAGGAAATGTCATATATCACTTAGGTAATTTACATTTATTTGTCTGTACACCATAAAAAAGCTGTTGAAGTAAGTTACCCCTGACTACCATGGTTTATGTATTTGTGATTTTAAAAAGCTGTACATACCTCCTGCTGCAACTCCTCAATGCATTTGGTTTTACTTTCCACCTGTTTCTTCAAGTTATTGGACTGAAAGAAATATTTTGAACATTAATAAACTCCTGAAAAATTCCTCAGTGTCACTGACTTAATGCTCTGAAAAAAAATATTTGAACAAGTCTGATTCATTTCAATGGGACTGATGCTAATGGGTTACACAAATCAGAGTTTTAACCATAATGTGCTGCAAGAGTTTTGCAGTATCACTAACAGCAGTGAACCAGTTCCCCACTGGTTATAGAGTTTAGAAGAAGAATCAAAAACTAACTTTGCAATTAAAAAATAATCTTGAAGATCTCTACAGCCCATGGAAAAAAAGGAATTTCCATACCCTGTTTTCTAGAATCTTCAACTGCTTTTCTTTCTTAAAGTCTAATTTTCAGTATTCTTTGCCTGGAGTGATGGATTCCAGGTCTTTGACTTTTACAATGAAAGTTTGAAATCCAAGACAAGGCCAGTGAGGCAGGTGTTTTGAAAGTACATGAGAAAGTAAAAATATTTGAACATATTTAAACTAAAGCTCTTATTGAAAGCTAATCCAGGCCAATTCATCCCCTACCTATCACTAAATGGGTATGAACTAAAAAAAAAAAATAAAAGGGATATCTGTTTACTTGAACTCTAACTAAAGTCTGGACTTTTAAAGCCTCCACTTAAAACCATCCCAATGAAAGTCCTTGTCTTTTAAAATAAGAGGGCTCAGCATGTGTAGACATGCTGACTCAACTGGTAGCAGCGCTGAAAGAAGGCCTCTGTTGCAGATTACATCCCTGCATACAGTTTTGCAGGAAAATAAGTTTCCATTAGGTTTTGTCCTACAGCTTATATTAGAAATTTTCCTGATGAAGCAGACAATAATGGCATACATTTTTTCTCTTTCATCCAGTTTATTTTTAGTTTCTTCACTTTTCTTTGCCATCTTCTCCTTCAAAGATTCCAGTTCATTTCTAAATGCAAAATTAACAAGCATTAGCAAATTTTTACTTAGTAACTTTAACTTCATTACTGCTACATAGACCTATACTTAATTTTCTTCAAAAAGCTGCTAATATTGGTGAGAACTGCACAAGCTGTTCAATGAAAATGTTCCTAAAATGATGTGAAGTGACTGGTGTGTTAATGTCTGACCTGGAGAGATCTTTTGTAAGTATTGAAAAATCTTCCCCATCTGAATAAAGACATTGTAATCTGTAATATAATGCACCTATGAGACATGGGAGGCTGCCAGTTGGGATGGTGGTGCAGAGACTTCACAGAGCAACATTTAATTTAATTTTCACATTTAATCCCTAACTTCTCATTTCCTTCACACCTAAGATGGTAGTGCAGAACAAGATACTTTCTCTGTATGTAATATGAAGATAGGGCAAAAATTGTTCCAGTAGCAGTCAAAAACCATGCAGCAATCATCACTCATTTGCAGAAACTTTTACATGGCCAAGAACAATGCTAAATAGTTTCTGGTTAGCTGTGTAACCTAAAAATCACAGCAGCAAATGAACAAATTAATTTAGACTTAACTGTGCAGAAATCTAATTTGCTTCCTTCAATAATACTGTACATAAATATTTGTGTTTACTTGCCTTAGCTGGCCATTTGCTTCTTCCAGATTTTCAACTAACTGTTTTGTGTTTTCTTCTTTTTTCCTATTATCCTAAATAAAGACCCATGGAGGTAAAATGAATAGAATTCTAAGTGGCATGCTAAAAGTTTTAAAGACTTCCTAAGCATTTCTTGATGTGCACTTTCTTTTTGTTTTAAACACATAAAATAGTTCAGATGCTCCACAGAACCATGCCATGCTGCAGTTTACTGGAGGATTTTATGTCAAATTGAATGTTGCCCTTTAAAAACAGCTCTGTTGGCAACTTGCCTCATTGCTTTCTTGCAGTTTCTTGAGTTCTGTAGCCATGCCACTTTTCTCTTGTGCTGTTTGTTCCTTTTCTAATAAAAGCTGACTGATATGCACTGTTAATTCTTCATTTTTAACCTATTTTAAAACATATAGTCAAAATAAGTAAGAACATGTATTCTGAAACTTCCTTTTGAGTTAAATTTATGTGATACAAAACGTTACTTCACACTGAAAAAAATCCAGGTCTGCACCTACAAATTTGAGTTTTGCATCAAAATTACAGTGTGCAAAAAGGCTGCAGAAGAAAAAGGAGAGTCAACTGTTATATAAATGTAATGGTTGCTGAATATGTTGTAGTTCAATATCCAGCTCAAAGCAGGGCTAGCAAAGAATTCACAAACTTTCTCTTTGTGTCAACCCAACCAAGTCACAGAGATGGCACAATTACATACATACAAACAGAGAAAATCTGACTTATAATAGAAGTATATAGCAGCTGTCAGTGTACACAGGTTGGAAATGATGTAACATCAAAACATTCAGCTAATTCTACATATTGAAAAATCATCATACGCCTCTTTTTCAAGGTCTGTCTTTAGTGCTGTAAGCTGATTTAAGTAGTTTTGTTCCTTTTCAGCTGTAGCAGTCAGTTGTGCTTTCAAGTCATGGATTTCTTGCTGCAGAAGGAAAATAAAGTGTGCATTCAGTGGAGCATTCAGTGATGTCTTACAAGTGCTAACGTGTAACTTAACCATTTATAAACACATGTTACTATTGCTCTTTATTCAGACCTCTCTGATTTGGAGAACATTTTTCATTTCTTTTTCTCTCTCCTGCAAACTTTCTACTGAAGCCTCAAGATCTGCCTTCTTCACAAGAAGTCCTTCAACTTTTCCCTGTTTAAGAGTGTTAGTGAAACTCAGTTCAGACAATTCAAAGAGCACTATATAAGGAACAAACATAGGTGATACCATGCCAGCCTGGTTTCATTTTGTCTTATCTTAGCTGATGTGGTTTCATGTGAGACTTGTAAATACAAGATCACAACTAAAATCCTCCTTTATTAAAAGGATTTTTCATACAGTTTAGCTTCTGTAACAAAAATGGGCCTATGTCACAGTTAGGCAAGGTTCACAAAGACCAGAGCTAACTGCCGCAGGGAACTTCCCTGTAAGTAAGAAAAGAGCACTGAATATAATGGGAATAGATGGAACTGGGTGTTATGACTTGAAAGACTTTTCTCCAGGCTCTTAAATATTTTCTCTGAAGAGGGGTAGGTATCCTCACAGGACACAATGCTTTCTAGACACTGAACACTGCAGGATGGAAGGACACTTCACCATAACTAATACCCACAAACAGCAAAATAACCCAACAGATCAGGGGAGCAATACCTATGAAACCTTTGGTACTGCTTGCTAGTCTCTCCAATCTGTCACAGATAACCTTTCCACAAATTCCACTGCCTTTCTGGGTGGTGTCAGAAGCTTTGAACACCAAAATGAGCCTTCATTTTTAGAGCTTCATGAAGAAAGCTAGCCCCTTGAGGAGTTGTCTTTACTACTGAGGATTAGTTAATGCCTCAGCATTAAATGCCAAGAGAGTTTGAGCTAGTTTTCATCACACAAAAAAAAAGACAACAAAAAACCCAACCACCACCCTGTTTTCCAAAAGGTTCATAAAGAGGAAACTTGGCGTAACTAAAAGTGGAAAATCCTTATGTCCAGAGAAGAGGCTTTGAATAGGTGTGAAAGAAATCTGGACAAGGAAAACCAAAAGCTGAACAAAACAAGAAAAACAGTAGAAAGAATCAAGTCCTTGAAATAAACCACTGAGATATCTAAAAGCCAGGTCAAAGAGTTTATTAACATCATTAAGACAGATCAGACTGTGCTTATATAAGGCATTCAAGATACTTGTAAAGCAAGAGAGTCTTCCTATGAAAAGCAAATGCCATGAGAAGAATAAATGCCATGAGAAGAATAAAAAGAACACTTACCGCTGTTTCTGACAGCTCTTTGAGTTGCATTTCTTTGTCACATTTTAGTTTAGTCATCTCTTCTACAGCACATGCAATGTGAAATTCATTGAAGAGAAATAATTTGACATATTTAGCAGGCAGTATACAGCTTTCACCCCTTTGCAGTACCCAGTTTTCAAAACTCATTGGATTATGTTCAGAAATTGTAAAGACAAATTATGACTTCCTGTAGAGCTAAATTATTCAGAAAGGCATTAGCAAGCATGTATCTGAAGAGAAACTAAGGTTCAGTCTATTGTGTTTTCCAAAATCATGGTTTGAAATAAACTGCAAGGATTGAATAATCTCCAGGTATTGATGCATCTGCAGATTTCTAGGAAAAACCTGTCCTGCTGAAGATATTCACATGGAGATGCTGAAAAAGGGAACCACTCGCTGGTAACTTCAAAGCCCATTACTTGTGCTTTTTGCAAGGGCTCCACACCAAACTCATTTTGGCTCTGAAATTCTCAAAGGTCACATCTCCCTTTGTTCCAGACAAACATTAGCAGTTGACTTCTGGACACTTTTGTTTAGATGTCCTCTATACTGACAAGGACACCAAATGACCTATTTCTCATCTATTGTATTAGGATTAGAGACACATGCAACACACTGGGAAAACAGTGCTCAAGACAGATTCTTACTTGGGGGCCAGTGCCTATCTACACATCACAGGATACCAAACCAATATTTAAATCTAACCACCATCAGTATGATTCTACATCCAGCATGGGGAGAGTGGTCTGCAGAAAATCTTAATGCAAGCATTCTGTCCCTGCTACAAGACACAGAAGTCATTCCTGGAATCTACTGCTCATCAGACTAACACTACCTTCCCAACAGTGCTATCAGTCTTAACTGAAAGACAGCAGAGAAATGAAAATGACTTCCAGGAGGACCCATGCATGTACAGTCTGTAAAGCAAAGTCATGCAATTGTTGCCAGCTACAATGATTCCCAGAGAAAAGGGAGTCAGAGGAGTGAAAATAAATGTCAGCACTCCTGACAGTTACAGGGTGCTGTAAAATCCTTCCTCTGAGCCACTGGGACAATCCATTCTCAGGAAATAGCAGAAAACATGTTTAACAGTTAGCTCTTTTTCTTTCTTTCTACAAATCTTACCCAGTTCAGCAGACTTATTTCTGAGCTCCACGGCAAGTAGCTCTGCCTCATCTTCAGACTTCTTCAATCTCAGAAAAGGGTAATTTAAAAAAGCAGTGTAGTACAAAGTGTTGCATTTGCGACTTAAAGGACAGCAAGACAAAATCCTAACCACCAGCATTTTAACAACATTTGCCTTTCAACAGGCAGATGATACATCTGCCTCCAACATATATCATGTATTTCACCTTTACAGCTTTGGAACAGCAGACATAAAAGTAAACAAATGCTGCATACATAAATCTAGCGGGCTGTTAATGCAAAATCATGAAAGACACAAAATCAAATGTCGTGGCCACCTTCAAGGGGTAGTGATTTGAATAGCCAGACAGGGGAAGGACTGATTTTAAAAGTTATTAGTGATTAAAAAACCCCAAACAAGTAATTACACCAGCCCAGATATGAGATTAATGTTTCATTCCCAGATGATGTTTTATTCTCAGTGCTACAGTAGTTTACCTGTAAGATCATTCTTTAAATTTAAACTGTGACATGTACCTATTTTGCTCTTCCTGCAGCAAGCTTTTCAACTTGGACATGGAAGTCTCAAGCTCCTTTATCATGGATGCATGCATAGCCTTAGCTTGCTCACATTCTTCCACCCGTGCTTCTTTCTCTCCAGTGACCTGAATTAACGCTTGCTTTGCAGACTGCAATTCGGTTTCTAAGCTCTTTCGAGTAACCTTCAAAAATGACATGATTTCTAAGCATGTTTTGCAATAAACAGCTACAATTATTTCACATCTAAAGTATCAGTAATTATTTATGTAACTGCTCATCTAATCTATTTATGCTGGGAAATTGTAAGCCAGCTGTACCTCTTTTTTTTGCAATGAAATTTTGGCTTCTTCCAGTTCTTCCCTCAAGAGTTCTTGACTGATCTGGGAGTCCTTTAACATTTCTCCTACGTGTCCTAAGAAAAAAAGAGACATGCTTTCATTAAAAATACCATAGTATTTGTTAAAGAATGCTTGCATTTTCATTTTACAGAGAAATACACTCCTTCAACTTAACCAAGTTACATAATGCACCCGATGGTGATTTTGCAGAACTCAAGCAATGTCTTTTCCCATTACAGTTTTCAAGAGCTTTCACTGCTTGACTCACCCTTAAAAAAAAGCCCTCCCAAAACAGTTATGCTTCTGAATACTGTCAATCATTTGCCTGTTTGCAAATAAGATATTTTTTTTGGGGTGTTATTTGGCAAAGATGTCAAAGCATCCCTTGCAGAACACAGAACAAGGATACTGACTTTGGACAGCTGAAAGAGTATTAAGACTCTAAAGACCCTTCAGTAGGACAATTTGAAACACATCAATCCAGTAACCAGAAAACACACATTTATCTATTATTGTGCCATGTTATGATACAAGTTCAACAGAAACTGAAAACTGTGGAGATCTATTATTGTGCCATGTTATGATACAAGTTCAACAGAAACTGAAAACTGTGGAGAACAGGGGTAGGGTCCTGATAAAATTTACTTCTGTTACAGGAAAGGAATAATACCTTTACAGTAATAGAGCATGTTCACACCAGAGTTTATTGAAAAGAAAAATCCCTCCTAATGAAGCTGCCATGTTTAAACAAAACCAGGGTGTAACCTGAGCCTGAAGAGAAAGCCTTTGTTATGAATAAGGACCTGGGTTTCATATGTAGGGAGATTATGCTACTAATCCTGATCCCATATCAGCAGCTTCTCTGCCAAATAAAATTTGGCCTGCAAGGCCTCAAAATTCTCCTGCTGCCCAGTAACAGGTTAAAATGATAACCATCCTGTTTCCTATACTTCAACATTTATTTCATTTCTACATTCTACATTTATTTCATTCTACATTTCAACATCACACAGAGAACTCTTACTTTTTTCTTCTACTAAATCAGCAATCTTATTTTTTGATTCCTGCAGCTGAGTCTTGACATCTCTTATTATATGATCTTTTTCATCACTCTGTACAGTAAGAACTGAAATCTAACAAAATTAAAACAGTATTATAATGAAGTCCAGGAAAAAGGACAGGGTCTGTTATATTTCTGTACCACATATGATGAGCATAGAAACTGCTGCCATTCAAGTGAAATAAGGCAGCTGGGTTTAGCCAAGTATTAATGATGTCACAAGACAATGAAGAAACTCTTCAGTTCAAAACCAAAATGAATTCCAACAGATGAAAGGAATATCATTAAAGTTAGCACAATCTCAATCAAATGAAGCTCCAGGTGGGGTTTTTTTTCCCTCCTTTGTATGGATGTCCTGGAAAACACTCCTTGCCCCTTTACAACATCACATTCATTCCCGGCACATCCTGCAACTGTTGACCTTGCCATGTACAGACAAGACACAGCCTCTGAGAGTCCTGCTTTACAAACTAAAAACTCTTCTCACAATTAATTTCTTCAACTTAATCATTCTTCTATTATGGGTCTCTCATCACCACTACAAAAAAATCTCAGATTCCTAAACTCTCTACCAGCCTGTGGCCTGATGGACATTATAAACCTTTTCCCAGATATGAACTGTATTTTAATTCACTAGGAGGCAGGCTGAGAGTTCTGCTGATTGTATGGTTCTGCACAAACCACTTTATAAAGGTAAGTGTATGTAAAAAGAACAAAGTATTCAGTGTTTACATGATACTTTTAATCCTATCACTAAGACACTTCTTATGATACAGCAACCTAATAACACAGAAGAACAAATAACACCAACCAAAGGTCAGGATTAATCCCTCCAAAATCCAAGTATTTTACAACCAACCAAGCACTTTCAAAACAGTAAAGAAGCTGCAAGATCTTGTTTACCTGCTTCTCTTTCATACTGATTTCCAGCTTGCATTCTTTCTCAAACTTCTCCACTTTTTCTGCTTCTTCTTTTACTTTTGAGATACAGCAAGATCCATAGTTAACATATTAGCTAAAAGGTACTCCAAGTTAAATGCAATTTCCAATTGAAAATTGCTTAGAATTTGAGACCTGTACAATTGTTTCCTAAAGAGTAACTGCTGAGGTCATGTTCAGAAAAAAATAATTTTGGCCTCAGCTTTCTGCAGAACCAGTCTATGATTCCATGTATTCATTTCTTATTAAAAACATTAAGCAACAAATGTATAGGCAGCCTAAATTAAGTATTTAATTTTCTGCAGCTATACATGGCTCTATTAACATTTAAATAAACCAATTTAAAAACATAGTAATCTCTGGAGTGGACCTCACAGACAAAACATAAGACTTTGAGTGACTGTTGGAAAAATCAAGTCCCAAATCTGCCCCCGTGGGAAAACAAAAGGGCCCTGGCATTTAAAGCAGGCAGCATGAGGAACAGAAGGTCCAGACTGCCACAGTGTGAAGAACTGTTCACCATTCCAACACTTCTCGTTTTTCGGGCCTGAAACTGTATGCAATGAAAGCCTGCAGCAGGAAACCAAGAAACAGAATTCTCACGTTTGAAAGACATTTCCAATCTCTTATTCTCTGCTTGCACACGAAGCTCCTGAAATGCCTTTGTCATCCTCTACAAGTAAAATTCAGTATAAAGTTCATATAATAGGAAGTACTTCCAGTAATGAAGAGCTAGGGTTATGGTTTATAAGCAAACAGGATCACAAGCTCATCCATATTTGTAGGAGAATTCAGAGCACATCTTTTGAGTTAACAAGGTTAGAATATTCCAAGTTGGAAGGTCAAGAATTTCTGTACTCAAGATCCAAACAATTTCAAGGATGAAATCTTTTGACTGGCCCATATTGGCAGATGCCTAACACAAGAGATGAGATGCTGTACTTTTGTTAGCTGCTACAATGTGCAATCAGTATTTAACCATTATACCAGGTACCCTGCTTATCAAGTTCATCGCTCCTAAACAACAATGCCTCACATTTCTCTGTTATAAATATACCAGGATCTGATCTTTCACACCAGAATATTAATAACAAAATAGGATTAATGAATTTATTTGGCAAGACTGCACATCTACAGATTAAAATGGCAAAAATTCTGTTTAAGTCAAGGAACAGTCACAGCTTATGCTACTTATTTCACACAAAATCACCCATTTCTATAATGAATTTTCTTGTTCTGTCACACTCAAAACTAAAATGATTTTTTTCTCATCTTCATTTTATATTGCACTTTGCATTCAATATGAATAACCCTAATATACCCCAAGCCTGACTGAACACAGCCCTACGTAACCTGCTAAACGTGACCCTGCTTTAGCAGGGGAAGCTTTCCAGGTGTTCTCCAAAGGGTGCTTCCCCAACTGGGGTCATTTGGGGTCATCACCAAATAGGTGAAATAAGAGTACACAAGGAAAAGAGTTACAGTAGTCAGGAACACTAAACAGATCACACATCACACAGATCATATGGATCTACATCCCAAACACCACTGCCTTTTATCCAATCTACATGCTCTATACACTACAAAACTGATTCTTGAAGAGGAACAGGCTTACTTCCTGCATCACATGACAGCACTAACCATTTTATCAGAGATTGCTCTTTGCACAAATGCCAACACATGCATGTAACTCTGAGGCTTTTCACAAGCTCCATCACTTACCTCAACATTGTTATTAAGTTCTGCATAGAGTCGTTTTGTTTCATCCCTTTCATGCTCATCTGTCAAGGAAGAAAGTGCCATAATGTTTTCCTCTTGAAAAACAATGCAAGCTGTCCAAGCCATTATGCTTACACAGCACAGGGAAGGGTAAAAAGAAACTGACACTTCTGAATTACCCAGGATCAAGTCAGTAAAATGTAAAGATTATAACAAGAATTCTGAATTTCATATAGGAAAAAATCCAAGTTGAGAATGTCTCTTAAAACCTCAAGAATTTAGTTTTTGGTTATTAGTCCAGCTGCCCTGGCTTAGAGGAACATTTGTTACTCAGTGTCTTTGGTTTGGACCTTTTTCCCCCACAAATCTGGGACTACTTTAAACAGGGTAACACCAACCCCGGCAATTTGTTCAAACAAGCTGGAAAAGGTAACTCCGGTAGCTGCTACTGCCTAAACACTACCATGGCCTCATATGCCTTATCATATTCAAGGCATCTGGATGGGACAGACAGGACTTGAGGAGACTTGCACTTTCCTGTAGTGGCTGCTAGTGGCTAATCAGGGTAGCTTATGCTGCCTTCAACCCTCTATCAGTGCTGAGATACCTAAATAGCTCCCGGGCTTGTAAACTTGTAGCAAACAGTCACGCTAAATCCAGAGGTTTTCCAAAGTCAATGTCATGAAACATACTTGTATTACATCTACAGCATCACTTCCACCTTTGCTCTGATGCAGAACCACATACAGCACATCTCAAGCAGATATTTGAACAGCAAGGCAGCTTTTTTCCTTCATGAATTCAGAGAAAGATGTTAAGTACGTTTACTTTCAGAAAGCAAAGTGTAAACAGCATTTACATTTGGTGGACTTCTCTGTGAACTCTGTACAGGTTTCCTTGAGCAGATCACACAGATGCCTGGAAGCACTTTTGCTAGAAGGGGGGAAAAAAACCATAATAAAAGATCACAGCAGTGAGTGGTACTTTGTATACCTAAGTAGTAACTATGTATTTTCACAACAATTTATTTTACTGTGTTACTTACTCTTTTAAGAGATCTTTATTTTCACCTATCTCATCTTCCAGTCTGAGACTTAGTTTTTCGTTTTCAAACTGATTTCATAGGGAACAAATGCAAAAACACATTGTTATTGGAAAGTGTATTAGAAAACCACTCTCATATATCAAATCTGACATGATCCTTTTCTGCATCAGACCAAAAAAATACATTTTATCTGATATTATACACTCAGCCATCTCTTCTTGCTGTTTGCATGAAAGACATCATAATAAACAGTAGTTTACCAGCAGCCAACATGTACAGCTATGTAATTCATAGATACTACCACACAATGGAGGTGTTCAGCCCTTCTCAGAATAACCATTTTCTCAAGTCAAAAGTCAAACAATGAAAGATGTCTGAGGTTACCAAAGCCAATGCAAACAACAAAAAAACCCCAATAAACTGTTTAGGATCTGTATTTCTGTGTCAAAGTTGTCCATCAGTGAAAAGAGACAGGGATAAAGCACAGTGCACTGCCTCCTGCGTGTGCTGAACACGAATGTGCGTGCCCATGCTGTACAGCCCAGGAGGATGAAATGAATACCCAGCACAATATGATGCCTGTGCAGGTAATACAGACATTCAATTTGCATTGTTAAAAAGGTATTTAACAACCAAAATGTTACATTTTCCTTCAGAAACAGTAGTCACAGGTCACTAGTATCTAACTAAATGACATCTTTGAAGTCATCACATTGACAATGTCTTCAACTCTGCAACATTCCTTAATATTTAATGGTATGAATAATACTAAACGAGGAGGAACTCTCTCTTTGTTTTACACATCCAGTGTGTATTGTTGAATACTGGCCTGCAACTCTTGGATGGCTTTACGCTGCTCTTCGATAGTCTTTCTATGTGCTTGCAGTTTCCTTTCTTTCTGCTTTAATTCTGATTCTACGCTCAGTTTCCACCGCTTGACCTTCTCAGCCTCCTTGTAGAGTGTTGAATACAATTCATTCACTGTTTCTATATTCTATGGGAAAAAAGTTCCACGATTTCACCTCAAATGATATTTAATTAATGACTGTTTAGATACATATTTCTCTCTCAGAAATATCACAAGGGGAAATTTGTTTCCACAAATGCTGACACCATTTGTGTATAAAAATCGGGAACCAAAGTTTAAGCCTTTGTGCATCCACTGTGTATGTATCAATAGACATCACACAACAATTAAGAGACACAAGCATGAGTGAAAAATACCCCACTGACATCACTGCATAGTTTTCAAGCTATGGATAACAGCACTCTACTGTAGGTGGATACTAATTTTGCAATAACTATCACTGGAGCCAAGCTTCCCTCTGTTAGGTTCATTACACCATTTCCCTTCTCTTATCTCTGATACTGATCAGCTAACTAAAAGCAGCTTCAGAGGTCTTCTCCAAGACTATCCACCGTGTGTTTTTCACTCACCTGCTATACAAAGCAGGAAATAAAAACCAATCCTGAGCTCTTAGCACACACACAAAATTAACAAAATAGATACTAAAGCAGAAAAATGTCGATAAAGGTGCTGGAAGAATGCAACTATTGAGGCCAGCCCCCACCAAATCCATTGGTTTCTAGATAAAATAAAACCAGACAAGGCAATTGGGATAATCTGCTTCAATTCTCCAAATACTCTGCCTCAGATTCTTCTGCCTTGCAACAGACCATTCAGAACCAGTTTCACAAAGTTATTTCAGAGCCTGAATTTAATTCTGATGAAAAATTCTTGACTCCCCACTTAAAAATATATTTTAACATAAATAAATCAAAACAACTTCATATTTAACCATTTGTCTCCAGTCATATTCAGTGAATTACAAAGCGATTCAGCCTTAAACAAGAGACAGAAAATTGTTACTCTCCTTTGACCACTTCCATTAGCCCCAATGTATCTACTGAACAGTGCTTTAAGCACTGCTTTGGGAACAAAAGACAGCAGCAGAAATTAGATAAGCAGTTTATACTTAGCTGACCTCTTCATCTGCCTCAGAGGAAAGTTTTCCTTGCAGTGAAATCACATCTGAAATACGAAGAGATTTTGATGAACGCATTTCTAAAGATAGTAAGTGAACTGTATTTAGCAGTTAGAGCAATGAAAAATGTCAAGAACATGAAGACTTTTAGGGCACGTGCAAGGTAAATGCTTATTTTAGCCTTACCTGAGTCGGTGATTTCACCACGGCCTGGTGCTCTCGTCATTACAAGCGGCAAATTACCATCACCATCATCTGGGCACTTGTTAGAACCCTGCACAGATTAAAACAGTTTCTTGTGGGTAAATCTGTGAAGGATTACAAACCCAGGGGAAGGAATAAGGAAAACAAAAAGAAGCACAGCTAATGTGAAAATAGGATTTTCAGTGAATAAACTACCTATCATTTTCAAAGCCCAAGGGATTGGTGATGGCTTTGGCACTCTCTTGCTTCTTACTTCACAGAGACCTTTCTAACTGTTGGAGTTTTGTAGTTTGCTTTACAGACAATACTGTGATCCAAGTGGGAGCTATTGATGACAACAACTTATGAACTATTTCATACCTGCACGCAGTTTCACGGCAAAGGACTCATTAAGCAAATTATTGTTCAAGTCCAATACTTGACATTTATTTTTTTGCCTTATTCCTAAGAGCAGTTCCAAAGCAGATCAGATTGTGTTTCAGCATAAGAATTTCATTTTTACCAGGTGTTTTAAAAGCCACAGAACTGTGTGCTGTAAACAGCGTCACTCACTACCCATCGGAGTACCGCGATTTTTCATAAGCAGTCACCGTGAAAACCTCTCCCGTTCCACTCACACAGCTCAGGGCGCAGCGCAGCACAATTTCCCTGCGCGCTCCATGCGGCGGGACCGGTAAAGCAAAGCCCGCGAAGCCGCCCCCAGCGCTGCGCTTCCCCTTTACTGTTGTGAAGTACCCACGTCAAGCACCCTGATCATCGGCGGTGCAGAGTTAAAACGCGCGGCGAGAGCTCGAGGAGATTATTCTCTTCGGTTTCGACAGGGGAAAAAAACTACAAGTCTATAAAAAGACACGTTCAGATGTCCCCCTGGCCCCAATCTTAACGGTTTGCAGACAGAAAGGAGCAGGGCACACACTTTCACGCACACCTGTGCGTGTGCCTCCCGGGCCGGCAGCTCGGGCCTTCGCCGGGCTACCCGGGAGGATCGCTCCCCGCCCCGGACCGCTCGCCCCGCTCTCCCCCGCCGCTCCAGAGCCGCACCATTTACCTGGCGCAGCCCCGCCGCTGCCGGGGCGTCCGTCTGGGGCTTGACTGCAGGCACCTGCCCACCGCTCAGGCACGGCGGCACGAACAGTTTAAATGTTTTTTCTTTCTCCATGGCCTGGGAGAAGAGGGTCTCAGAGCCGGCACCGCATGACGGGCGCGCTCGCGCTCGGCACTCGCCGGCCGCTGAGGGAAGACAAAAAGGCGGGAGGCGGAAGCGCGCGCCGGGGACTAGAGGGGACACGCGCCGGCTGCGCAGCGGCAGGGCTGGAGCGCGGCTGTGCGACGGCCCCGTCAGAGCGGGCTCAGGCGGGGGTCCTTCGTGCTCCACGTCACCGGCACCTCCGCGTGGCTGTGGCTGTGGCTGAGGGCGCGCGGCTCCGTCAGGCGCCCGATGAGGCAGGCGAAGCGTTGTGGGTCTTCGGGATGGTGGATCTTGGAGCGCTCGTACGGCACGCCCAGCAGCGGCTCTCGCAGCTCTTCTACGTGCCGCTTATTCCTCAGGAGCGAGCGGGCGAGCGGCGGGGGCGCGGCAGGAGAGCGGGGTCAGCGGGGCGGGCCGCGGAGGGGCGGCGGGCGGGAGCGCGGAGAGCGGGAGCGCAGGGCGCTGCCGTAGCTGAGGGCGCGGTGCCAGGACGCGGACAGCACCTGGGGCGAGCGCGCCCTAGGGCGAGTCAGCTCCCAGGTTACCGGAAACAAACCCGGCTGTTGCTACGAGGGGGGCATATTCGGTCTCTGCCACTTGGAGTTCCCCCATGCTTCTGTAGAAGTGAAACGGTGCGGTAAGAAACTCCTCCGTTACACCTTAAAAAGGAAAGAAAATAACCTTAACTTCATAGAATCATCAGATATTTTGCTTAGATCTTTCTGATCGAGTCTGACCATTAACCCAGCGGTGACAGGTCACCACTAAACCACGTCCCTCTGCATCCCAACTTTGGGAATGGGGGACTCCACCACTGCCCTGGGAAGCCTGTTCGAAGGCCAGCAAAACAAAACATTCCCAAGTAGTTCGATTCTGAGCCCTCTGTTACCTGCGGTGGTAGTGGAAGTTGGACTGTCTTCCATGGAATAAATGTTTTTGTCAAGGTTTGGCACGTCACGTGTCCCACGATCGGAAAGCCTTACGTGACCTGAAACAAGATAAATGACAGCCAGCCTCAGTGTGACTTTAAATATTTGTCTGCATCTGCTTTGCAAATATGTACCTGAAAAATGTATGACTTTTTTTACCAGACCCGTGCAGATAGAAAAAAGTTGTTCTTTTTGGCATCCAGCACCTCTTTCATTGGTGGCATTCTTATTCAAGGGTCTTAACACAACATGTGTCATGTTAATGACACATAATGGCTATATTAATAGCTATTAGTATCTGTCCACCTTACCATTTGTTCATTTAGAAATGTCACACTTGGGAGTAATGGAAAGAAAACAGGGATCCAATTGATTTGGGAGGCAGGCACGCTGTTTTTGTAGTAGGGTGTTTGAAAAAATGGTGTGTAGGCAGCACGTAGGAATTACCAGTGGCATTCTAAGTACCACTGTGCTTGCATAGGAAATTATTTGAGGTGAAGTGAATTACAGTGCATGGAAGTTGTTCCAGCCTAGCCTCCTACTTAGAGTAGCAGAAAGCTTGCTAGTCAAACTTACCTTCACTTGTTGATGGCTGGCATTCATGAATTCTTTGGTTGTATATTTGGGCAGAGCACAAAAACCTTGCCTCAACTGTCGACCCTTTCAGCAGTGCTAAACTTCACCAGCTAAACTTTCAAATCCTGCAGGGAAAGATACATGTTAAGAACCAGTGAATACTGTGGCTGCCTTTAAACCCCCTGACATTCATTGATAAAATTGTTTTTAACAAATGCCTTCACTGGAAAGGGGAAGCCATAGTTAAAAGAAAAATGTACCAAAGACTATTGGTACCTGGGGATCTTTCTTGCTAGTCAGCAGGTTAGACCCAAAAAAAGTGCAGTTGCCAGTGTCTAGTGTTACAAGATTCACAGGAAGGTAAAAGTAAAAATTTTGGCAAGACTTCATCCAAAATTCTTTCCTAATATCTTATTTATATCACATCCTAATACTTTATATTTGCTACATCGCTCCTGTGTTCCAGTTTGTGTCTGTTGCCTCTTATCCTATCACTGGCACGTTAAAATGTAGTGAATTTAATTACATGTTCCCTTCTTTAAGGATAATATGAGTAAGAGCACCTGGTTAGTCCCTTCTCTGCTGCCTTTTCCTGGAAGGGACATCTGGGGGTTTTTATGAGCACGATAATTGCAAACTGAGCTGGCTTTCAGAGAATGTGTTGGGACAGTGATTCGCTCAAGATGGTATTCTGAAGTCCACGTACTTTAAAAAAAATGTCCCTACTCCATGTCAGACATGGAAAGAAATTTCATCTCAAGCTTTTGAAGTGAATGCTTCTAACTTGTCCTCCTAACAAGGGAATGGTAACCTTGATAGTTAGGGCACAAAAAATAGTTGAATGAGAGAGTTTTCTTAAAGCCTGTATTTTTCCTGGATTCATGCCATCACATTCTCCCTCTGGAACAAAGTCAGACTCGTCTGTTCTATTTCCCAAAGGAAGAAACTTACCTGGAAGTCTTTTTGTGAAGTCCACTAGCACTTGTACATGGACAACTGTGTCTCAGGGACGGAGAAAACTTTCCTCAGGACTTGCAGTTTCTTGTAGCTGCATGAAAGAACATTTAGATACCTGATATAACCAAGGTACAATGCTTAGGATGATATTAACTGATCCACCAATAACCTGGGTCTTGCAGTCTTACGTTGAACTTGTGGCTCTGAGACACAACTATGAGAATTTTTCATGCATTATAGAATGGCTTAAGTTGGAAGGGACCTTGGAGATCATCCACTCCAATCTCTTCACCACAGGCAGATGCACCTCTCAACTACACTTGTCTGCTCAAGGCCTTATCCAACCTGGCCTTGAAGTCCCCCAGAAAGGAAGGATCCACAACTTCCCTGGACAACCATTTCCAGAGTCTCACCACCCTTGTACCGAAGAACTTCTTAAGATCCAGTCTAAACCCACTCTCCCTCATCTTCAAACCATTCCCCCTTGTCCTATTGCTAGGTTCCTCATTATGAAAAGCCTCTCTGCAGCCTTCCTGTAGGACCCCTTCAGGTATTGGAAAGTAGCTCTAAGGTTCCCCTGGAGTCTTCTCTGGGCTGAACAACCCAGCTCCCGCAGCCTATCCTCATAGCAACACTGTACAATCAATTATTATTATTTTCTAAACCCAAAAGCACATCTGATATGCTTACTGCTGTCCTGTCAAAGTTCAGGACATAATGCTGTCTCTTTTAGTTGTTTCTTTTGTTTCCTTGTAATGTCTTTGAATAGCAGTTCTCTTAACTTCAGAAATACTTCCCAAACATTGGTGGGCTTTGCAGATGAAGCTGCTACAAGTGCTACAGACTTATCTATGTTTACCCTATATCTGGGGCTAAACTATTGTTCTGTTATCCATGACCCCTTCCCAGTTGGGAAGGAAGACTGGGAAAGGAGGGGAGACCCATGGGTTGAAATGAAAACAAGTTTAACGAAACAGCAAAGCTAATGCTAATATTCATGCAAATACCAAACACGCAAAGCGAACGTACAGTTAAATACTCCTGTAGCTAATTGAAGTGTAGATCAATACCACTGAGGAGTTGGTTGACTTTGTAAAAGGTCAAGTAGCCAGCATGGAGGGAGGACTTACATTCTGCGAGCATTCCACCGCTTTGCACGTCTTCAGGCGGCATCCCTGACGCTTCCTCCGCGTGTACACGTCCATCTCGCAGTGGCCACCGTTCTTGCACCGATACGCTGCCTTTTTGGTTGTACTACGGTGAAAGAAGCCTACAGAGAAGGATCAGGTTATGACTGAAGCAATTTAGGGAGATCTATCTTATAATGGTTTAAAGAATTAAAGTGTCTTTCGAGGTTTGGGGTAGTTGTTTTGGTTTTTTACAATGTAAACATTAGCTTAATTTTAAATGTTATTTATCACAATAGTTACATCTTTTTCTTTCTGAGAATATTGATCACATTTTTCCTTACCTAATCAAGGCAGCTCCCATAAAGCAAGTTAAAATGTAAGTGGCATTAATTATTACTTCACAGAATCACAGAATGTTAGGGGTTGGAAGGGACCTCAAAGATCATCCAGTCCAGGCAGGATCACCCTGGGCAGGTCACACAGGAACACATCCAGGTGGGTTTATTTGAATTTATTAGTAAGTAAAATTAATGACAGTGAAGTAAATCTGGAATAATGGGAAGTCGTGGGAAAATCAGCACTTGCTTAAATAGACACTGTTCTTGTGAATAATCATTGCAAAAATGAGATACATGAATATCTGTGTTAAATAGACACTGGGAAAGCATTTCTTCAAAAAATGTTATAAAAATGTGAGTCTGGATAAAGGCTTTTCTTATATAACTTGAAGTCCTGTGTAGAAATGTCAGCTTAGAGTGATTAAATCTGTTTGCTTAAATCATAGATATTCAGCCACAGTCCTGGGTAAGATACAGCTCAGCTTTCTCTTACCTTTGCAGCCTTCACAGGTCAGTGCATTGTAGTGATAGCTTGAGGCCTTATCACCACACATGACACACAGCTCCTCCTGCCCCTCAGTCTCAAAGAAGAGTGGCTTAATCATGGCCATTTTAATCCTTGGTATCCAGCATCATCAATGTAGGGACCCATGAGAGGGGGTTTGCTCAGTTCACAGCTGCTGATAGACTACCCATCGCTGTAGTGAGAGTCCAGGCCATATGTGCTGTACTGGGACTGAGGAGGTTGTGACTGTAATACTGGAGAGGGGATCTGAACGGTGGAGTATTGGCAGTAAGGTGCAGTCTGAAAATCGGTGTCTTGCAGCTGATAGTTGATGTGCTCTGGTAAAACATCTACATACAGAAGAAATAGAAAATTAAGTAAGTAAAACCTGACATCAGCTACAAGTTTTATAGACTGAATATTTAATCATAAATAATAGAGGAACATGTTTCAGAAGGGAAGTCTGATGTTTTCTTTTAAAATAATCTACCTGATATGTTTTTAAGTAGAATCTTAGATGTAGTAAAAATGGCCTGGTCACACTTTGGGCAGTGTTGGGTGGGTGCTTGTAAAGACAATGAAGAAAATGATGAGAATTGCCACAGCTGTCCATTCTACTATACTGTTTTTTCACTATACGAAATTTTGCTTTACTCACCATAGTACTGTATGGGCTCAGGAAGACAATACCCATCAGGGACAGTGGTAAACATGCTAGCCATGTTCTGTTCCCAGCTGCACTGTTGTGGTCACTTTGTCGTGTGACTGAGGTTTAAGAAAGTCTCAGTCCAGAGTCAGTTCTTTTGAATATTCCCGTGTTGTGAAATGAGAGACACAAACGAGGCCAAAATACCAACAGCTAGACTATTTGTTACATAAATAAACTGGATGGATCAGAAGGGGAGAGAGAGATTTTCTTGTGAAAATCTGTGTGTTTCAGCTGGATATTTACTGATTGAGACTAGAAATCCAACGGTTTGATAATGAACTCTGTTGGGTTTTGGTGGAAATGTTTGTGTCTGACGAATATCTAAGGATTTAGAATAGTATAGTAACATGAGAAATTTTACTGTGAACTCTGCTGGTTTCATGTTGCAAGTCTGGGCATTTCACCTGGACACCTAGCGACTGAGAATCAAAATCTCACGTTTGATTCTGAATTCTAGTGCTTGGCGGTGAGTAATCTGGTTCCTGCTGGTTAGGTGACGATTTAGGCAAGAAATCTGCTGATCTGGTGTTGAACTCTGCTGGTTTCTTAAGAAAGATCAAGGCATTTCAGCTAGAAATCTACAAACTGAGAATACAATCTACTGCTTTGATGCTGAACTCTACTGATTTGTGGTAGAAAACTTCGTTTCTGCTGGTTATGTGAAGATTTATGCAAGAAATCTGCTTTTCTGATGTTTAACTCTGTTGGTTTCTTCAGGAAATCAAGGCGTTTCAGCAGGAAATAGATTGAGCCTGGAAATCTGTGCTTTGATTCTGAACTCTACAGGTTTCTGGTGGAAAAGTTGGTTTCTTATGGTTATGTGACAATTTAGGTAAGAAATCTGCTTGTTTCATGTTGAATTCTGCTGGTTTCTCATGAAAATGAATGCCTTTCAGCAGGAAATCCACAGATTGAGAATAGAAATCTACTGCTTTGATTCTGAACTCTACTGAACATTGTGCAGGAAAATGTATTTTTTGCTGGTTGTGTGATGATTTAGGCAAGAAATCTGCTTGTCTGAGGTTGAATTCTGCTGGTTTCTTAGGAAAATCAAGGTGTTTCAGCAGGAAATCCACAGATTTAGAATAGAAATCTACTGCTTTGATTCTAAACTCCACTGGTCTGTGGGGGGAAAGTTAGTTTCTGCTGGTTATGTGACGATATAGGCAAGAAATCTGCTTGTCTGAGGTTGAACTCTGCTGGTTTCTTGAGAAAATCAAGGGCTTTCAGCTGGATATGTGGCAAGTGTGAATAGAAATCTACTGCTTTGATTCTGAACTCTGATGGTTTGTAGTGGGAAATTTGCTTTCTGCTGGTTATGTGACTGTTTCGGCAAGAAATCTGCTTGTTCGATGTTGAAACTGCTATTTTCTCATGAAAATCAAGGCATTTCCGCTGTAAATCTATCAAATGAGAATAGAAATCTACTGCTTTGATTCTGAAATCTGATGGTTTGTGGTAAAAAAGTAGATTTCTGCTTCTTATGTGACAATTTAGGCAAGAAATCTGCTTTTCTGTCGTTGAACTCTGCTGGTTTCCTGCGAAAATCAAGGCATTTCACCTGGAAATCTATGGACTGATTCTGGAAGTATTTTGCTTTCATTCTGAACTCTACTGGTTTGTGGTGGAAAAGTTGGTTTCTGCTGGTTATGTGATGATTTAGGCAGGAAATCTCCATGTTTGATGTTGAGACTGCTGGTTCCTCATGAAAATCAACCTGTTTCAGCAGGAAATGTAGCAACTAAGAGAAGAAATCTGCTGCTTTGATTCTGAACTCTACTGGTTTCTACATGAAAATTCAGTTTCTGCTGGTTATTTGATAATTTAGGCAAGAAATCTGCTTGTCTGTCATGGAACTCTGCTGGTTTGTCATGAAAATCCAGGCATTTCAGCTGGAAATCTGCCGACTAAGAATAGAAATTGACTGCTTTGATTCTGAAATCTGATGGTTTGTGGTGGAAAAGTTTGTTTCTGCTTCTAATGTGACAATTTAGGCAAGAAATCTTGTTGGACATTGAACTTTCCTGGTTTCTTGAGAAAATCAGGGTGTTTCAGCAGGAAATAGATTGAGTCTGGAAATCTTGGGCTTTGATTCTGTACTCTACTGGTTTGTGGTGGAAAAGTTGGTTTCTTATGGTTATGTGAGGATTTAGACAATAACTCTGCTTGTTTGATGTTGAATTCTGCTGGTTTCTCATGAAAATGAATGCCTTTCAGCTGGAAATCTATCTACTGAGAATAGAAATCTACTGCTTTGATTCTGAACTCTACTGGTTTGTGCAGGAAAATGTATTTTTTGCTGGTTGTGTGATGATTTAGGCAAGAAATCTGCTTGTCTGAGGTTGAATTCTGCTGGTTTCTCATGAAAATCAAGGTGTTTCAGCAGGAAATCCACAGATTGAGAATAGAAATCTACTGCTTTGATTCTAAACTCCACAGGTCTGCTTTGATTCTGAACTCTACTGGTTTGTGCACGAAATTTAGTTTTTGCTGGTTATGTGACGATTTAGGCAAGAAATCTGCTTGTTCGATGATGAAACTGCTGGTTTCTGTTGATAATCAATGCCTTTCAGTTGGAAATCCACAGATTGAGAATAGAAATCTACTGCTTTGATTCTAAACTCCACTGGTTTGTGGAGGAAAAATTGGTTTCTGCTGGTTATGTGACGATTTAGGCAAGAAATCTGCTTGTCTGAGGTTGAACTCTGCTGGCTTCCTGAGAAAATCAAGACATCTCAGCTGGAAATCTACAGACTGATTGTGGAAGTATTTTGCTTTGATTCTGAAATCTGATGGTTTGTGGTGGAAAAGTTGATTTCTGCTGGTTATGTGACGATTTAGGCAGGAAATCTCCGTGTTCAATGTTGAGACTGCTGGTTCCTCATGAAAATCAACCTGTTACACAGCAGGAAATGTAGCAAATGAGTGAAGAAATCTTGTGCTTTGATTCTGAACTCTACTGGTTTCTACAGGAAAATTCAGTTTCTGCTGGTTTTGTGACAATTTAGGCAGGAAATCTGTCTGACTCTGCTGGTTTCTTGAGAAAATCAAGGCATTTCAGCTGGATATCTAGTGACTGGGAATAGAAATCTACTGCTTTGATTCTGAACTCATGTGATTTTTGGTGGAAATTTTTCTGTGGGATATCTAATGATTTAGTCAACAAAAAATGCTTATTTGATGTTGAACTGCTGGTTTCTCATGAAATCAAGGCATTTCAGCTGGAAATCGCCAGATGACTCTGGAAATCTTGTGCTTTTATTCTGAACTCTAATGGTTTTCAGCGGAATAGTTGGTTTCTCCTGGTTATGTGATGATTTAGCATGAAATCTGCTTGTCTGACGTTGAACTGTGCTGGTTTCTTGAGAAAATCAACAAGTTTCAGCTGGAAATCAACAGACTGAGTTTGGAAATCCTGTGCTTTGATTCTGAACTCTAATGTTTGGTGGTGGAAAATTTGGTTTCTGCTGCTTATGTGATGATTTAGGCAAGAAATCTGCTTGTCTGATGTTGAACTGTGCTGGTTTATCATGAAATTCAGGCGTTTCAGCTGGAAATCTACCAACTGACAATGGAAATCAATTGCTTTGATTCTGAACTCTGATGGTTTGTGGTGGAAATTTGGTTTATGCTGGTTATGTGACGATTTATCAAGAATCATGAAACTGGTGGTTTCTCATGGAAATCAATGCCTTTCAGCTGGAAATCTACTGACAGGAATAGAAACTTAGAGCTTTGATTCTGAACTGTACTGGTTTGTAATGGAAATGTTGGTTTCAGCTGGTTATATGATGATTTAGGCAAGAAATCTGCTCGTCTGATGTTGAACTCTGCTGGTTTGTTGACAAAATCTTCAAGTTTCAGCTGGAAATCAACAGCTTGCATCTGGAAATCTTGTGCTTTCATTGTGAACTCTGATGGTTTGTGGTAGAAAAGTTCATTTCTGCTCGTTATGTGACGATTTAGGCAAGATATCTGCTCGACTCATGTTGAACTCTGCTGGTTTCTCATGAAAATCAAGGCATTTCATCTGGAAATATACCAAGAATGGAAATCTAGTACTTTGATTCTGAACTCTTATGGTTTTGGTGGAACTTTTTTTCCTGTGTGATATCTAATGATATAGGCCAGAAATCTGCTTGTCTGTCATTGAATTGTTGTGGTTTCTCATGAAAATCCAAGCATTATGCTGGAAATCGACAGATTGAGTCTGGAAATCTTGTGCTTTGTTTCTGACTCTACTGGATGGTGGTGGAAATTTGGTTTCTGCTGGTTATGTGACACTTTAAGCAAGAAATCTGCTTGTCTGCGGTTGAACTCTGCTGGTTTCCCAGGAAAATCAACAACTTTCATCTGGCAATCGACAGATTGAGTCTGGAAATCTACTGCTTTGATTCTGAACTTGTTGTGAATATGCCCTCAGAAATGAGCGGCAGATATATCAATGAAAATATACGTTAAGTTTATTTTTATATATATATACACAAACTCTGCAACGGGTATGTACAGTCCCCCTTCGCAGGTATCGATACTTGGTTAGTGGAACTATCTTTACAGAATGTTTAGGCATAGGCACTTAAATCAAATGATTCACAGAACTTAGAATCTAAACTGATTTGGAAAGCGGCGGGGAGGGGTTGGTCAGTGACCGGCGATCCTCCACCCAGAGCGATTTGCACGCTACCCCAACTGAAACTCTATAAAGAAAGGCTTGGCTTGCTCACAAGCTGAGAGCTTCGTGAAGTCTTCCCTTAATAATGTTTATAGTCCGCAGAACGTGGCACGGATGTGCCGTAACAAGGACACAGGAAATGGCGCCGACCGCATGGCTGCGCTGCCTGGCTGCTGCTTCTCCCAGGATACAGAGGTTCCCTGCTCGGGGGGGGCACTGTGGCAGTTCAGCAGCGCTGGCTCACACGGGCTACCAGGTTTTCTCCTGCGGCGATGGATCACGCAGCAGTTGATCCCACGGGGTACTGTCCACAGCACTGCATGCAGCTGGGTGACGGTGGCAAAGTACCACGAGGCCTCCTGGAGCACAGGTTTGTGTCCCGGGCAAGGTGGACCATGGTAGCACTGGTACGCACACAGATGCAGGCTCAAACACGAATTGGGGGGGGGCTCATTACCACACAACCCCTATTTACCATTTGCCCCAGTGAATACTGGTCCAATGAGCATCTGTTGCTAACACAAAATTAACCAATGAACTGGCATCTACCAAATATGGCATAAGCTTATGCTATAAACAGGGAAACAAACATATAGCCTGGCCCTTGTGTACCACAGGGGTGAGACCATGCCCAGGTAGGCTGTTTACTTGGACTCAGTGGTGCCAGGATCCCCCCTGCCACCTCCAGAAGGGAGGGAGAACAAAGGAGGATTGATACATACACAGATATATACATGTTCTGGAAATATTTGGGGCACAATCCGGCCATAAGCATCATTGACTACAGAACTCTACTGGATAGTGGTGGAAAAATTTGTTTCTGCTGGTTATGTGACAATTTAGGCCTGAAATCTGCTTGTCTGACATTGAACTGTGCTGGTCTCTTGTGAAAATCAACAAGTTTCAGCTGGAATTCAGCAGATTCAGTCTGTATAATTTGTGCTTTGATTCTGAACCCTGATGGGTTTTTGGTGGAAATTTTATTTCTGAGTGATATCTAATGATTTAGGCAAGAAATCTGCTTGTTTGATGTTGAACTCTGATAGTTTGTCATGAAAATCAATGTGTTTCTGCTGGAAATCTACTGACTGAGAATAGTAATCTACTGCTTTGAATCTGAACTCTACTGGTTTGTGGTGGAAAAGTTGGTGTCTGCTGGTTATGTGACGATTTAGGCAACAAATCTGCTTGTCTCAGGTTGAACTCTGCTGGGTATTTCAGCTGGAAATCAAGTGACAAAGAATAGAAATCTATGTCTTTGATTCTGAACCCAGACAGTTTGTGCTGGAAAAGTTGGTTTCTACTGGTTATGTGACTATTTAGGCAAGAAATCTGCTTGTCTGAGATTGAACTCTGCTGGTTTCTCATGAAAATCAAGGTGTTTCAGCTGGAAATATACCGACTGAGAGTAGAAATCTAGCGCTTTGATTCTGAACTCTTATGGGGTTTGGTGGAATTTTTTTTCTGTGTGATATCTAATGATTTAGGCCAGAAATCTGCTTGTCTGTCATTGTGCTGGTTTCTCATGAAAATCAAGGTGTTTCAGCAGGAAATCGACAGATTGAGTCTGGAAATCTTGTGCTTTGATTCTGAACTCTACTGGATTGTGGGGGAAAAGTTGGTTTCTGCTGGTTATGTGACAATTTAGGCAAGAAATCTGCTTGTCTGAGGATGAACTCTGCTGGTTCCCAGGAAAATCAACAAGTTTCATCTGGAAATCGACAGATTGAGTCTGGAAATCTACTGCTTTGATTCTGAACTCTAATGGATTGTGGTGGAAAAGTTAGTTTCTATCACAATATCACCAAGGATGGAAGAGACCTTGAAGATCATCGAGTCCAACCTGTCACCACAGACCCCATGACTAGACCATGGCACCAAGTGTCACGTCCAATCCCCTCTGGAACACCTCCAGGGACGGTGACTCCACCACCTCCCCCGGCAGTTCATTCCAATGGCGAATGACTCTCTTGGTGAAGAACTTTCTCCTCACCTCCAGCCTAAACTTCCCCTGGTGCAGCTTGAGACTGTGTCCCCTTGTTCTGGTGCTGGTTGCTAGAGAGAAGAGACCAACCCCCTCCTGGCTACAACCACCCTTCAGGTAATTGTAGAGAGCAATGAGGTCTCCCCTGAGCCTCCTTTTCTCCAGGCTAAGCAACTCCAGCTCCCTTAGCCTCTCCTCACAGGGCTGTGCTCAAGGCCTCTCCCCAGCCTTGTTGCCCTCTCTGGACACGTTCAAGTGTCTCGATGTCCTTCCTAAACTGAGGGGCCCAGAGCTGGACACAGGACTCAAGGTGTGGCCTAACCAATGCAGAGTACAGGGACACAATGACTTCCCTGCTCCTGCTGGCCATACTATTCTTGATGCAGGCCAGGATGCCATTGGCCTTCTTGGCCCCCTGGGCACACTGCTGGCTCATGTTTAGGCAGCTGTCAATCAGCACCCCCAGGTCCCTCTCTGTTTGGCACCTCTCCAGCCACTCTGACCCCAGCCTGTAGCTCTGCATGGGGTTGCTGTGGCCAAAGTGCAGCACCCAGCACTTGGATTTGTTGAATGCCATCTTGTTGGACTCTGCCCATCTGTCCAGTCGGTCGAGGTCCCTCTGCAGAGCCTTCTACCCTCTAACTGTCCAACATCTGCTCCCAGCTTGGTGTCATCTGCAAATTTGCTGATGACTGTCTCAATCCCTCATCCAGATCATCAATGAAAATATTAAACAGCATGGGGCACAGCTCTGATCTCTGGGGGATGCCACTGGTGACTGGCTGCCAGCTGGATGTGGTACCATTAACCACCACTCTCTGGGCTCAGCCTCCAGCCATTTCCTAACCCAGTACAGAGTGCTGCTGTCCAAGCTACGAGCTGACAGCTTGGCCAGCAGTTTGCTGTGGGGGACGGTGTCAAAGGCCTTGCTGAAGTTCAGGTAGACCACATCCACAGGCCTCCCCACATCCACCAGGTGGGTCACCTGATCATAGAAGGAGATCAGGTCGGAGAGGCAGGACCTGCCACTCCTATATCCATGTTGGCTGGACCTGAGCCCTTGGCCATCCTGCAGGTGCGCAGTTATTGCCGCCAGGATAATCTGCTCCATCATTTTCCCTGGCACTGAGGTCAGCTTCTGCTGGTTATGTGACGATTTAGGCAAGAAATCTGCTTGTTTGATGTTGAACTCTGCTGGTTTCTCATGAAAAACAAGGTGTTTCAACAGGAAATCAAATTATTTGGTCTGGAAATCTAGTGCTTTGATTGTGAACTCTTCCGGTTCTGGTGGAATATTTGGTTTCTGCTGGTTACGTGACAATTTAGGCAAGAAATCTGAGGATGAACTCTGCTGGTTTCTCATGAAAATCAAGGCATTTCAGCTGGAAATATACCAACTGAGAGTAGAAATCTAGTGCTTTGATTCGGAACTCTTACGGGGTTTGGTGGAATTTTTTTTCTGTGTGATATCTAATGATTTAGGCCAGAAATCTGCTTGTCTGTCATTGTGCTGGTTTCTCATGAAAATCCAAGGGTTTTGCTGGAAATCGACAGATTGAGTCTGGAAATCTTGTGCTTTGATTCTGAACTCTACTTGTTTGTGGTGAAAAATTTGATTTGTTGTGGTTATGAGACGATTTAGGCAAGAAATCTGCTTGTTTGATGTTGAAATCTGCTGGTTTCTCATGAAAATCAAGGCGTTTCAGCAGGAAATCGAAAGATTGAGTCTGGAAATCTTGTGCTTTGATCCTGAACTCTTCTGGTTTCTGGTGGAATATTTGGTTTCTGCTGGTTACATGACAATTTAGGCAAGAAATCTGCTTCTCTGAGGTTGGAACTCCGATGGTTTCTCAGGCAAATCAAGGCATTTCAGCAGGAAATCCACAGATTGAGAATGGAAATCTTGTGCTTTGATTCTGAACTCTACTGGATTGTGGGGGAAAAGTTGGTTTCTGCTGGTTATGTGGCAATTTAGGTAAGAAATCAAATTGTCTGAGGTTGAACACGGCTGGATTCTTGAGATAATCAACAAATTCGGATGGAAATTGTCAGATTGAGTCTGGAAATACTGTGCTTTGATTCTGAACTCTAATGGTTTGTGGTGGAATATTTGGGTTCTGCTGGTGATGTGACGATTTAGTCAAGAAATCTGCTTGTCTGTTGTTGAACTCTCCTGGTCTCTCGTGAAAATGCACATATTTGGTCTGGAAATCTTCTGATTGAGTCTGGATATTTTATGCTTTAAATCTGAACTCATGTGGTTAATGTTGGAAAATCTGGTTTCTGATAGTGATATGACAGTTTAGGCAAAAAATCTGCTTGTCGGAGACTGAGCTCTGCTTCTTTCTCATGAAAATCAAGGCATTTTAGCTTACATCTAGCGACTCGGAATAGAAATCTACTGCTTTCTTACTGACCTCAGGGCTTTGGAGGAAATTTTTTTGTGTGGTATACCTAACAATTTAGGCAAGAAATCTGCATGTTTGATGTTGAACACTGCTGGTTTCTCATTAAAATCAAGGCATTTCTGAAGGAAATAGACAGATTGAATCCTGTGCTTTGATTCTGAACTCTACTGGATTGTGGTGGAATAGTTGATTTCTGCTGGTTATGTGATGATTTAGGCAAGAAATCTGCTTGCCTGAGGTTGAACTCCGCTGGTTTTCCCTTTAGTTTTCACCTCAACCATGTTTTGATTAGTTTCAATTAATCTCAGAATTGAGCAGTTTGGAATTGCATAGAAAAGCATGTGTCTCAGCACAGGAAAGAGGTAGGCCAGAATTCAAATGCTCATTTTGATTCTCTCCAGTAGGGATATCAAATGGGAAAAGAAATTTGGTGCTAGGATTTTCAGTTTAGGTTTTACCCCTACAATGTTTTCATAAGTTGTCTCAGAATCGAGCAGTTTGCAACTGCATAGAACAGCATGCATCTCAACACAGGAAAGATGTAGGCCAGAATTCAAATGCTCATTTTGAATCTTTCCATGCAGGTGATCAACTGGAAAAAGAAGTTGGCTGCTAGGCTTTTCAGTATAGGTTTTACCCCAAGAATATTTTGATCTGTTTTGATTAATCTCAGATTCGAGCAGTTTGCAACTGCACTGAACAGCATGTATCTCAACACAGGAAAGAGGTAGTCCAGAACTCAAATAATCATTTTGACTCTCTCCATGCAGGAGATCATGCTGGAATAGAAATTTGCTGGTAGGCTTTTCAGTTTAGGTATTACCCCAACAATGTTTTGTTTAGTTTCGAATAATCTCAGAATCAAGCAGTTTACATCTGCATCGAACAGCATGTATCTCAGCAAAGGATGAGGTAGGCCAGAAGTCAAGAGCTCATTTTGACTCTCTCCATGCAGGAGATCAAATGGAAAAAATAATTTGGTGCCAGGCTTTTCAGTAATAATTTTACCCAACAACATTTTGATCAGGTTCGATTAATCTCAGAATCGAGCCGTTTACAACGGCATAGAGCAGCATGTATCTCAGCGCAGGAAGGGGAAGACCAGAATTCAAATCCTCCTTTTGAACCTCTCCAGAAGGGAGATCAAATGGAAAAATAAATTTAGTGCTAGGTTTTTCCCCTTAGGTTTACCCCAACAATGCTTTGATTAGTTTCAATCAGTCTCAGAATTGAGTGGTTTGCAGCTGCTCATACTGACTCTATCCTGAAGGGAGATTGAATGGAAAAACTAATTTGGTGCTAGCCTTTCCCCTTTAGGTTTTCCCCCAACGATGTTTTGATTAGTTTTGGTTAATCTCCGAATTAAGCAGTTTGCAACTGCATAGAACAGCATGTATCTCAGCACAGGAAAGAGGCATGCCAGAATTGAAAGGCTCATTTTGACTCTCTCCATGCAGGTGAGCCCCTTCCAGTCCCTCCCAATCCCCTCCCAGTCACTCCCAATCACATCCCAGCCCCTTCCAGTCCCTCCCAATCCCCTGACAACTCCCAATCTCTCCAAGTCCCTTCCCAGTCCCCTCCAAATCCACTCCCAGTCCCTTCCCAGTCCCTCCCAGTCCCTTCCCAGTCCCCCCTAATCCTCTCCTAAGACTTCCCAGACCCTCCCAATCCCCTCCCAGTCCTACCCAGTTCCGGTCCCCTCTATGTCCCTCCACCAGGTGCTGTGTGCTGCAGGCTGACTTCAGTGGCCAGCAGAGGGTGTGGCTGAGCACCCTCCAGTCCTGCATCACTTCAGCCTTCACCCAGGGACACCCCCTCAGCCTGGAGAGTACCACAAAAATTGAATCCCCAGGAAGGCATTTGGGACCCCAAACATCATCTTGGGGGACCCTTAAATCACCTCGTGGGGGAGTAGGGACACCAAAAGTCATCTTAGGGACCTCAGGAGCATCCTGGAGGGGGAGCCCAAAATCATGCCAGGGGTGGGGATGTGGGACCACAAAAATCACCCCGGGGGAGGGGGGAGTGGCTTCAAATAGCTCTTCCTTCACCCCTTTAAAACCTCTTCCCTGCAGCCCCCTGAACATCCGTGGTCAGTTTTGAGGTGCAGAGGTTTCTGGGGGGAGGTGCCCCAGAACTGGAGGTGCTGGAGGTGGTTTTGGGGGTCCCCAGGAACAGGAACTTCTGCGACTGTGGAGCTGCCACCCCTGCCTGGGCCAGCATCCACCTGGGCATCACTCCGCATCCAGTGCTCTAGCATCCATCAGTGAGGGGACCCCAAAAATCCTTGTGGGGGACCCCAAATATTTATTAGAGCACCCCACGCACCCTAACCCTAAGAACAACCCTTCACCTTGCTGAGACAGACAACCCATGACCCACCCACCCTTTTGGGGCCACTTTGGGTCATTTGGGTTCAGTCATTTAGGTTCATTTGGGGTCATCTGGGGTCACTTGAAGTTCATTTGGGTTCATTTGAGGTCACTTGGGGTCAATTGAGGTTCATTTGGGTTCATTTGAGGTCATTTGGGGGTCACTTTGTGTCTTTTAGGTTCACTTTGGCGTAATTTGGGGCCACTTTGGATCACTTGGGTTCATTAGGGTTCATTTTGGGTCAATTTGGGGTCATTTTGGGTCACTTGCAGTCATTTGGATTCACTGTGGTCACTTTGTGGTCAATTTGGAGTCAATTTGGAGTCACTTTGGGATCATTTGGGGTCACTTTTGGCCACTTGGGATCATTTTGGGGTCACATCGGGGTCCTGCCTGCAGGGTGACCCCTCCACAGATGTCCCCTCCTGCCTAGTCTCCATCCCTCAGTTGGTCACCTTCATGACCATGATCATCTATGGCTGCTCTGCTCACCAAGCCACCACCAACAGTGGTGACCTCTGACCTCTGACCCCATGTTCCCCACACTCACTTGACCCTTCACCTTTGACCACCCCTGGTTCTCTTCTACCACAGATCCTGGTGTCTGAGGACTAAAATCACTGAAATGGTTCTCTTCCAGCCCAGATCGTGGTGCCTGAAGTCTAAAATCACTGAACTGGTTCTATTCCAGCCCAGATCCTGGTACCTGAGATCGAAAATCCCTTGAACTGGTTCTCTTCAAGCCCAGATCCTGGTGTCTGAGGTCTTAAATCACTGAACTGGTTCTCTTCCTGCACAGATCCTGGTGTATGAGCTCCACAGTCACTGAACTGGTTCTCTTCAAGCCCAGATCCTGGTGTCTGAGGTCTTAAATCACTAAACTGGTTCTCTTCCTGCACAGATCCTGGTGTCTGAGATCTAAAATCCCTTGAACTGCTTCTCTTCTCACCCAGATCTTGGTGTCTGAGATCTAAAATCCCTTGAACTGCTTCTCTTCGAGTCCAGATCCTGGTATCTGAGGTTTAAAATCACTGAACTGCTTCTCTTCTAGGCCCAATCCTGGTGCCTGAGCTCCAAAGTCACTGAAATGGTTCTCTTCAAGCCCAGATCCTGGTACCTGAGGTCTAAAATCACTGAACTGGTTCTCTTCCTGCACAGATCCTGGTGTCTGAGATCTAAAATCCCTTCAACTGCTTCTCTTCTCACCCAGATCCATCAGGTTGATGTCACAGCTGACTTGGGCCCTTTAGAGATGGAAATCACGGAATGAAGGTTTGTTGCAGGCAGCTGGTCTCAAACAAACCCCAAAACACTCTGGTTTTCATTTTCTTGCCATCTCATTTCATACATCAAATACTTGTTCAGAGGCCAGTTAGGCCTCATTTGTTTCCTATTTGCAGGCTACTTCTCTGTCCTTTGTAAGCATGTTACAACAGCCCTCCCTGGCTCCTCATCACTACCAGATGGCTGTAGAACCATCCAATCCGTTTGGGCAAACTGCTTTTGTTACTTGTCCAGTTCTAATTTCAGCAGCTTGCTGGCGTTCAAGCCAAACTCTGTTACTTGATTTTCAAGTGAATTCTTGAATTCTTGTGTTTCTTGAATCATAGCTTGATTTCAATCCCAAGAATTCCTCACCAGAGCTCATTTTTCCCTGTCCTTAAGTCTCCAGACCTGTTGCTGGATAAATCAGGCTGGGAACAGATGATTTTCTGTGGCGTTGCTGGAGCACAGACATAAAAAATTGTGGATGTTTGGTTTGCTCTGGCTTTCCCTGGCTCCTCCTCTGGCTGCTTGCTTGCTTTTTTTCCCCCCTGGTTTTGAAGGCTGGTAAATAGTAGAGGTATCATAGTATCATAGTATCAGTCAGGGTTGGAATGGACCACAAGGATCATCTAGTTCCAACCCCTCTGCCATGAGCAGGGACACCCCACACTAGATCAGGCTGGCCAGAGCCTCATCCAGCCTGGGCTTAAACACCTCCAGGGACAGGGCCTCAACCACCCCCTGGACAGCCCATTCCAGGGCTTCACCACTCTCATGGGGAAGAACTTCCTCCTCACATCTAGCCTGAATCTCCCCACCTCCAGCTTCATTCCATTCCCCCTAGTCCTATCACTCCCTGATAGCCTGAAAAGTCCCTCCCAGCCTTCTTGTAGGCCCCCTTCAGATACTGGAAGGCCACAATGAGGTCACCTGGGAGCCTTCTCTTCTCCAGACTGAACAGCCCCAACTCCTTCAGTCTGTCCTCATAGGAGAGGTGCTCCAGCCCTCTGATCATCCTCGTGGCCCTTCTCAGCTCCTGCTGAGCTTCTCCTCTCCCAGCACCCCCAAGGCTCTGTCCTCAGGGCTGCTCCCCAGTCAGTCCCTGCCCAGCCTGTATTTGTGCCTGGGATTGCCTCCACCCAGCTGCAGGACCCTGCCCTTGGTCTTGTTGAAGCTCCTGAGGTTGGCTTGTGCCCACCTCTCCAGCCTGCCCAGCTCCCTCTGGATGGATCCTTCCCTCCAGCTGTCTGCTGCACCACACAGCTTGGTGTCATCAGCAACCTGCTGAGGCTGCACTCAGTGCCACTGCCCATGGCACCCACAGAGATGTTGAACCAGCCTGGGCCCAGGACTGATCCCTGAGGGACTCTGCTTGTCCCTGGCCTCCACTGGGACATGGACCCATGGACAGCCACTCTTTGGGTGCAGCCATCAAGCCAGTTCTGTATCCATCTGGTGGTCACCCATCAAACCCATGTGTCACCAGCCTGGAGACCAGGATGTGGTGTGGGACAGTGCCGAAGGCTTTGCTCAGGTCCAGGTAAACGACATCAGTTGCTCGCCCCTCAGCTATTAATGCTGTCACTTGTTCATAGAAGGCCACCAGGTTTGTCAGGCAGGATTTGCCCTTGGCAAAGCCATGCTGACTGCTCCAAATCACCTCTTCACTACTCTTCTGAGTCAGTAGTGCCTCCAGGAGGATCTGCTCCATGATCTTTCTGGGCACAGAGGTGAGACTGCCTGGCCTGGAGTTCCCTGGTTCCTCCTTCTCACCCTTTTTGCAGATGGGAGCAATGTTTGCCCTTTTCCAGCCTGTGGGGACTGCCCCAGGCTGCCATGACTTTTGGAATAGAATAGAGAGGGGCTTAGCAACCTCATCTGCCAGCTCTCTCAGCACCTGTGGGTGTATCCCATGGGGTCCCATGGACTTGAACACTTTCAGGCTCTTCAGGTGATCACGAACCTGAGCTTCACTTACCATGGGCAGTTCTTCCTCCCCGTCCCTGGCATCGTCTGCCATGACTCCAGGAGTGTGGCTGGAGGCCCTTGCAGTGAAGACTGAGGTAAAGAAGTTATTGAGTACCTCAGCCTTTCCCACATCACTTGTGACCAATTCACCAGTTTCCTTTCTGAGGGGGCCCACACCTTCCCTGGTCTTCTTCTTGCCATTAATATACCTGTAGAAGTTCTTAGTGCTCCCTTTAACCTCCCTGGCTAGATTCAATTCAACTCTGCTTTGGCTTTCCTAACCAGGCCTCTTGCTGCTCGGGCAGCTTCCTTATATCCCCCTGTTCTATCTGTCCTTCCCTCCACTTCCTGTAGAGTTTCCTTTTAAGTGATGGTGTGTCCAGGAGCTCCTTGTTCATCCAGGCAGGCCTCCTAGCGTTCTTCCCTGCTTTTCTCTTTGTTGGTACACATAGCTCCTGGACACAGAGGAGGTGGTCCTTGAATACTGTCCAGCTGTCCTGGGTCCCTCTTCCCTCCAGGGCTTCGTCCCATGACACTGTGGCTAGCAGATCCCTGCAGCGATCGAAGTCTGCACGCCTAAAGTCTAGGGTCATAAGCTTAGAATAGGTCCTCCTGATAGCCCTGAGGAGATTAAATTCAACTGCTTCAGTTGAGGGACCTGGTTCACTGGTTCAGTGAATCGAACTGGACCGGCACACTCAGATCTGCTACAGAAGGTAGAAGGTGATAGAGTTCCTGTTGACAGAGAAAAGAATCTGTTGGGCAAAACCTTTTGGGTATTTCCTCCTCCAGGAGAGGCCAAACCTGTCCGAGGGGTGGTGTCAGCTGAAGGTCCTGGTCACACTTACTGGGTGATGCAAGAGAATGGTGAAATTCAGTGTGTTCCACAAAGGAGTCTAGCTTTAGCTGAGAGAGTTTAACTTCAGAGTGTTGTGCAGACACAACATCGTGCCCGAAGAAGAATCCATGAGGACTCTACGGAGCACGACCCTGAGAGCCCTGAGTCACCAGAGAGTCCCTGATCCTTTCCCTCGCCTCGCCTGTGGAGAGACAAACTGCCCTTTGTTTTCTTGTGTCCTGGTCTTGTAGTCTATAAAAAGGATATTTTTATATTCAATAAGCAGAGCAGTTAATAAAAATATTAATAATTTTATTAATCACAAAAACACTGCAAAAAAAACCCAAACCATTAAATCAAACCCATTTCCAGGGTGGGGATGTTGGGTGGTGGAACAGATCCCTCCCCAGCAGGGACAGGTAACAATTTCAACAATGTGTACAAGAATCCAGAGACACCAAACAGCACTTGAAACTGTACAGAAAGGGAACCTCGGCACTGCAGCCGGCGACGGCCCATGGGGGGGCCTGCAGGATCCCCCAGGGCACCAGACCTGCAACAGATGTTAGAGAAATCAGGTACTGTAATTGCTCACTGCTCCTGGTACCTCGTGGCACACGTGAAGATCGAGACAACCCAAACTGGTGTCGACCAGGTGGAAGCTGCAGGAGCAGAGTTGCACTTTCTGTTGGTGTCTGCAGCTTGTTGCTGGGGCAGGATTGGCTCCCGAAGGGTTTGTAGCTGGAAGCTTTGTAGAGAGGAGGTTCCTCAGCTGCAATCCTTTCGCAGCAGCGCTGGCTCCTTGCTCCAGTCAAACGGACCTGTCCCGGGGACTCAGCCCTCTGGGGCTTCGCCTCCCGGCCCGGCAAGAGGCGTGTCTGCTCCTGGGCTTTACAACGCTAGAATAGCGAGGGGGCTTTGCAGTCCTGTCTGGGTAAACTGAAACACAGTTCAGCTTCCAAGCAAAGCTTGTGGTTCCTTCCAGAGCGTGGACAATGGCAAGGCAAGGCTCTGGCTCTTTGGGCTGGTGCTTATAGATTTCCCGAGGCAATAATGGCCAGGAGCAACACAGATGGAGGGATAAAACCCTGATAGTGCAACCTATGGAAAGCCTTCTTTCCAACTGTGGCCAAAAGCACACCCCCCGGCTCACTCGGGCTCTGAAACACGTTCAGGCAAGCCTAAAGAAGCAGATCTGCTAGCTTCTGCCCCATGTCTGGGTCAGAGCAATTTTGAGGCTTTTTTGTCCATTCAGGACACCTGGTTTTTGGACTTCTGAATCATCTACGCTTGAGGACAGCCAGGACGGACTGTGAGCTTAATGTACTCGGTGTTGTAGATACTGTTTTGGATTAGATGGAATTGTTCAGCAGGGCTGGGCTGTGGTGGGTTTGGGCTCTGCCTTTAAAATGCAGTTACAGATCTTGAGCAGGAAAGTGGAAAAGTATCAACAAAACACCACTGGGTGTAAAAAGGAAGCCTAAAGGTAATTCTAACCACACTCCTTGGAGACACATCTGCCACAAGATTGGCTGTGCCTGAAGGGCACGAGGATGATCAGAGGGCTGGAGCACCTCTCCTATGAGGACAGACTGAAGGAGTTGGGGCTGTTCAGTCTGGAGAAGAGAAGGCTCCGAGGTGACCTCATTGTGGCCTTCCAGTATCTGAAGGGGGCCTACAAGAAGGCTGGGGAGGGACTTTTCAGACTATCAGGGAGTGATAGGACTAGGGGGAATGGAATGAAGCTGGAGGTGGGGAGATTGAGGCTGGATGTGAGGAGGAAGTTCTTCACCGTGAGAGTGGTGAAGGCTGGAATGGGTTGTCCAGGGAGGTGGTTGAGGCCCCGTCCCTTGCGGTGTTTAAGACCAGGCTGGATGAGGCTCTGTCCAGCCTGATCTAGGGTAGAGTGTCCCTGCCCATGGCAGGGGGGTTGGAACTAGATGATCCTTGTGGTCCCTTCCAACCCTGACTGAAACTATAAACTATGAAACTATGAACAATTCTGTCTCTTTTCTGATCTCTGCTTGCTTTGCTCGGCAGGTACCAACCTGCTTTCAGTCTGACCTCGGCTGTGTTGGTTGAGTTAAGCCTAACCACTGCTTTCTCTCTTGGGACAGGAGCAGGGGGGCAGTGGAACAGCATCCCTGGTTTCTGACCAGAGGGCTTTGTGTTGTTTGCCAATTGTAAATGCCTGTAAATCATATTGTAACTCCTGGATATTGTGCACAGGTTCAGTGCATTCCATGGTGGAGTGTAGGTTTTGTTTGTAAATACAGCTCCACTGGCTTCCAGCTGAGTTGGCCTAGCAAAGGTACTGCTGGGGAGGAGGAATTTCAACCCACCACATCCCAGTAACTAACAAATCTCCCTCACAGTGCCCCCCAGCACTCCCAGTAACTCCAAAGTCTCTTCCCAGTGCTCCCAGGAACACCCAGTGACCTTCCAGTCCCTCCCAGTACTCCCAGTAACTCCCAAATCTCCTTCCCAGTGATCCAAGTACTCCCAGTGTCCTCCCAGTTATGCCAGTAGGGCACCACTGTCTTCCCAGTTCCTCCCAGTGCTGCCAGTATGGCCCAAGTGTCCTCCTAATCGCTCCCAGTAACCCCCAAGTCCCCTTCCTAGTGCTACCTGTGATCCCAGTGTCGTCCCAGTCCCTCACTGTAACTCAAAAATCCTTTCCCAGTGCCTCCCAGTGCTCTCAGTATCCCAGAAATCTCCTTGTCAGTGCTCCCAGGATCATCCCAGTTCCTCCTAGTCCTCCTTGTGGCCCCAATGTCCTCCTCATCCCTCCCAGTACCCCCAAAATCCCGTCCCAGTTGTCCAAGTAACAACCATTTCCCACCCTGCTCCCAGTGCTCCAAGTAAATCCAAAATCCCTTCCCAGTGGTGCCAGTAACACCCAGTGCCCCCCTGCCATCCCTCCCAATATGGATCTAGTGTCTTTCCAGGCCATCCCAGTGCTCTCAGTAACACCAAAATCCTTTCCCAGTACTCCCAGTAATACCCAGTGCCCTCCCAGTCACTCCCAGTAACCTGTAAATCCCCTTTCCAGTTCCTTACAATGCTTCCTGGGCTGCATCCAGAGAAGTGTGGCCAGCAGGGCCAGGGAGGGGATTCTGCCCCTCTGCTCCACTCTGCTGAGACCCCACCTGGAGCTCTGGGTCCAGCTCTGGAGCCTCTGTGGCAGGAAGGCTCTGGAGGAGCTGGAAGGTGTCCAGAGCAGGGCCAGGAGGAGGAGCAGAGGGCTGGAGCTGCTCTGCTCTGAGCACAGGCTGAGAGAGTTGGGGCTGTGCAGGCTGCAGAGAAGGCTCCCAGGAGAGCTTCTGGTGGCCTTGCAGGAGCTGCAGGGGGCTGCAAGCAAGCTGGGGAGGGACTTTGGAGGGGGTGAGGGAGGGAGAGGAGTGGGGGGGCTGGAGCAGAAGTAGAAGTGGGGAGCTGGAGCTTGGCTGTGGGGAAGAAGTTGTTGGCCAGGAGGGTGGTGAGAGCCTGGCCCAGGCTGCCCAGGGAGGTGGTGGCAGCCTCCTGGCTGGAGGGGTTTGCAGCCAGGCTGGAGGTGGCTGTGAGCAAGCTGCTGTGGGCTGAGGGGTCCCTGCCCCTGGCAGGGGCTGGGGCTGGCTGAGCCTGGAGCTCCCTTTCAGCCCTGACAATTCTATGACTCTATGAGTCTATGATTCCAGTACTTTACTTTCCCATTGCTGCCAGTATGGTCCTAGTGACCTTCCAGTCCCTCTCCCATCAACACCCAAATCTCCTCCAAGTGTCTTCCCCCAGTCCCACCCTGTGCATCCAGCACCTGTGAGAATTCCCTTCCCAGTGCTGCTGCGACACCCAGAGCCATTCCCAGTTCCTCCAGCAGCACCACTGCTCCCACCCTCCTTCCCGTCCCCCCAGAGCCCTTCCCCTGCTCCCAGAGACACCCCAGTGCCTCCCAGTGTCACTCACTGGCTCCCAGTGACACTACAGTGCCTCTCAGTACCCCACAGTCCCCTCCCACTGCTCCCAGTGACACCCAGGGCCCCGCAGTGCCTCCCAGTAACCCCCAAGCCCTCTTCCCGCTGCCTTCCCAGTGCTCCCCCCACAGCTCCTGCACCACGCTGGCAGCTCCCAGCACGCCCTGGGAAGCAGCATAGCCGACAGGAGGCGCTGTGCAGCAGGGCAGCTCCCAGCGTGGCCGACAGGAGGCGCCGTGCAGCAGGGCAGCTCCCAGCGTGGGCGACAGGAGGCGCTGTGCAGCAGGGCAGCTCCCAGCGTGGCCGACAGGAGGCGCTGTGCAGCAGGGCAGCTCCCAGCGTGGGCGACAGGAGGCGCTGTGCAGCAGGGCAGCTCCCAGCGTGGCCGACAGGAGGCGCTGTGCAGCAGGGCAGCTCCCAGCGTGGGCGACAGGAGGCGCTGTGCAGCAGGGCAGCTCCCAGCGTGGCCGACAGGAGGCGCTGTGCAGCAGGGCAGCTCCCAGCGTGGCCGACAGGAGGCGCTGTGCAGCAGGGCAGCTCCCAGCGTGGCCGACAGGAGGCGCTGTGCAGCAGGGCAGCTCCAGTCACCTGCCAGAGGACTCCCTGCTGGCCATCTTGTTAGCCTCAGTGCTGCCCAGTGTCACCCAGTGCCTCGCAGTGTCCTGCAGCACAGTCACTCCTGGTGTTCCCAATAACCAACAAATCTCCTTCCCAGTCTTCCCAGTGCCACCTAGCCCCTCCCATTAACCCTAAAATCCCTTTCTAATGCCCCCAGCAACACCCAGTGCCCTCCAAGTCACTCCCAGTACGCCCCCAGTGTTCTCCCAGTCCCTCCCAGGAGCTCCAGATTCCCTTCCTCCTCTCTCCACACCGTCCAGGAAAAACACAAATCTGACTCGCAGGCTGAGGGAGGGGATTCTGACCCTCTGCTCTGACCCCCCCTGCAGCACTGCCTCCAGCTCTGGGGCCCCCAGCACAAGGAGGACCTGGAGCTGCTGGAGAGGCTCCAGAGGAGGCCACAGAGATGATCAGAGGCTACAGAATGTCTCCTGTGGGGATATGCTGGGAGAGTTGGGGCTGTGCAGCCTGGAGAAGGCTCCAGGCAGACCTCAGAGTCTCCAGTCCCTGCAGGGCTCCAGGAGAGCTGGGGAGGGACTTTGGACAAGGGCAGGGAGTGCCAGGATGAGGGATGATGGCTTTGGGCTGGGAGAGGAGAGATTGAGAGTGGAGATAACAAAGAAATTGTTGAGAGTGGGGCTGGAGAGACTCTGGCACAGGCTGCCCAGGGAGGCTGTGGCTGCCTCCTCCTTGGAGGTGGTGAAGGCCAGGCTGGATGAGCGCCAGCAGGGAGGGTTGGAACTAGATGATCTTTCAGGTCCCTTCCAACCCAAGCCCATCCTTTGGGGTTCATCACACAAGCTGATTGGATTGGACGTGGCACTTGGTGCCATGGTCTAGTCCTGAGGTCTGTGGTGACAGGTTGGACTCGATGCTCTTTGAGGTCTCTTCCAACCTTGGTGATGCTGTGAGACTGTGATACCTGCTAGAAAATGACACAAAAACATTCAAGTTTCCCAAGTAAGTTACCTTTATCTCTATATATTTTCTATGTATAGATTTTTAGTTCCATATGTTCTTGATACCCACGAGGAGGAGGGTGCAGCTCCAGCACGGCTGTGTGTTCACAAGCATCTCCCAAAGCCCTGCACATCACCGCAGCCTCAGCTCGAGTGTAGCTTCCCAGGGTTGCTCCTTTGGCTGCTCTCATTTCCCCTGCCCTTCCTTCTTGAAGCACCTCTCCACTCTGAGCCACCACTTCACCTCAGCCTGCTCTGCCCTGCCAGTGCAAGAGCTCACATTCAGTCCACTTCCACGAAGAAGCCAGGTCACACAAGGGGCTGGTGACATTTCTTCTCTCTTGGGATGCTCCTCCACACAGTCCTGCAGATCAGACCTTATTTACTTGGTCTGACAGCAACAGGAATCCCTTCAGACTTCATTTGGTTTCACAGCCATGCCCAGGGCTGCTTTTCCCTGAGTGCAAAACAGGAGGCATGGAGGCAGTCTCAGCTGCAGGGTGCTCAACCAGAAGCAGCCTGAGGTTTCTAGATGCAGCTGTCACCCACCCTGAGGACTTGCTCCTCAAGCACAGCAGTAAAGCTCTTTACTCTCTCTCACCTTTGCTCTCTCTGCACACACCCTGTTAATATTTCATACACAGACAGCTCTGCATGGCTCCCACACTGCTGCCCCTGCAGAAACTTGCTGACAACCAGCTGGAAAAATTCAGTTGTTCCAAGGTCCAGGACAGCAGCTGGCACTTGTGCTTTCTGCTTGCCCAGGAGTCACCTTTGTCACTTCAACAAGGGTTTGTATTTTCATCTGCAGCACATGATGGAAACTGTCAGAAACCAGCCAGGACTGAGCATCACAGAACCTCAGCTTCCCTCACACCTCTATGGTAGAGCAGCTGTCTGTACTAACCCTCCACTCCAGTACCTTGGTGGGTACCCAAGCTTGCTTCAGGATCTTCTTGCTAATTACCAGCTAGCAGCAGAGCCCTGCACCCTGTCTTGCCCCCTGCACATTCATGAGGTAAAACTTCCCTGCCTGCACCCCTTAACAAAGCAGCACTTACAGGGTGCTTTTCACTCAGGACCCCTCAGTGCTTCCAAATGGAAGGAAACCTTTCCAGCTCTCCACAGTAGTGGAGGTACAAGAAGTAAGGCTTGAATGATTGTCTCCAGGGCATGGAAACCAAGAGCTTCCACTCCAGATTCACCCCAGGCTGATTCCTGGGTGGGAGGATCCCATCTCCTCAGCTCAACTCTGCTCTTGGAGCCAGACACTTGTTTAGAATCCCTAACACTAACCCCAGCAGCCCGAACAGCCCAGCTACCCTGCAGCAAAGGACTCTTCTCTTGAAAGCATGCAATAGTTTCCTGAGAAAGCTGTGTGGTTCTAAAGAGAGCTGAATCAAACCTTCCTGGCCACTCAGCAAATGCAGCCAGTCTGAGACAGCAGGCTCCATGCACCTCTCTAACCAGGCTAATAAAGACTTCTGGTCCGCTGCAGTTTCAGCACTGGGCTAGACAGAAATGCTTCATCTGTTCGTGCCTCAGTAACCCCTGGAGCCCCAAACCCACACAAGCCAAACCTGTTGCTCAGATATCTCATTTTAAATAACTCATTAAAAACTAAGAGTGACTTTTATTTCATTTCTCAATCCAAAGCCTGCCAGGCTGGGGGCTGCAGGCAGGCTGCAGCCATCCACTCCAGGAGCTAAAATACACAGCAGGAGTTCTCTTGCTTTGCAAGCTTCTGCCTTGCTGAGAGGAGTCAGAGATCTGCTCTGTGCCCGCAGGAAGCCACAGCACTCAGGCTCACCTCATTCCCCCTGCCCAGCCCACAGACCCCTCTCCCTTTAGCCACTCTCTAGCTGCACCCTTGCAATGCTTTTCCCACAGGCTTCTTGCAGATGGAGGCTTCTTCCCATGCTCTGTTTTGACAAACTACCCCCTCAGAGATGGCTGCAGGATGCCTTTTTCAACAAGGTGAGATTTCAGGGTTCTGTAGATGCTGAGCTGCTGCTCAGGCTGGAGGATCAGCAGCTGCTTCAGTAATTTGCTGGGGTTTGGACCTCTGTCAATGAGAAAAAAAAGATAAATTGTTTTGGTGAGCAGCAAGAAACTTTTCAACAGGTTCCCAATTTCCTCTTGCTGCACAAACAATGCAGCACCAAGCCAAGGATCTCCCCCAGTCTCCCTCCTCAGCAGTCCTGGCACGGCAGACTCCTCAGCTCACCCTGAGCTGAAGCTACAAAGCATTTCCTGTGTTTGCTGTCAGATGGAGATAGGAAGAAGGCTTCTGGCAAATATCCTGCACTGATCCATCAGTGGCCACTGGCCTCTACAAGTTCCATCAACAGCCTGGTGTCTGTCACCAGCTGAGCTGTGCCAGAGTGCAGTAAGTGGCAAGCTGGCCAAGTCAGTACAGAAAGTCTGAAGTTAGCCCAAATTTTCCTAACCAAGAGCCTCATTTTTAGCTACTCACTGATTTGCAGTCTGCTTCTAAGCTGGACTAAACATGAGGCAGAAAATCTGCCGCTGATGAGGTACCTACTTGCACTCACAGAGCTAAGGGCTGTGCCAGTTTGGACACCTACAGCTCAGGAACTAGAGACTGACTGCAGGAGAACTGTCAGCGCTGTGGTTTCTTCTTGAAAGCTGCTGTGGTTCAGAGATGATGAGCAGGGCTTTGGAGTTCTCTCTCTGACCATAGCTGATGCTGGGAAAAAGCTGAAATTGCCAAACTCAGGTAACAGAATTAAAAGCCAGACAAGCAGAAAGAATCTCTTTTGAACCAAGACACCCAGGACATAAGGTCCTTGAGCTTTCATCTTGAACAGAAAATACCAAGGCAAGTGACTAACAGCTACTGGAACTCTCAGGAGGAGCTTCAGCCTCACCACCTCTGGATTCTCCAGCAACCATAGAGGGAAAGCAGCAGCCCTCCTGCCCCAAGCCCCATCCTTACACCTCCCTGTGGTCAGCAAATTTGAGTAAAACCTTTAAGATGCTGATACACAAAACCTTGTGGCTATTGAGGGCACAGCGGTTACCTTTAGCAGCAGCCAGAAACTCCTCGAGGCACAGCTTTAACCTGACACAAACCTCAGGCAGTAACAGCTAGAGTCCTCTGTCACCACATAGATCAGGCGGAGGAGCGCAGGCCCAGCTACACCAGCAGCACAGGCCACAGCTCAAGTCACTGCTGCAGCTGGGCTGCAACATGAAGGAGTTAGCAAGCACTGAGCACACAGCTCCTACCTTATGAAGCTGGTGATGTAGACATGAACAAAGGTGGCCATCAGGTACTGGCAATCGAAGCGATCCATGATGCCTCCGTGCCCAGGGATCGTGTTGGCAAAGTCCTTGCGGGTACGCAGAGTGAGGAGGGCAGGAGACCCCAACAACGACAAAGCCCATGGTGAGTGGCTGCAGTGAAACACTCCAGCAGGCCAGCAGCACCTGGCAGCAGCCTGCTGAGCCTGCAGGCACACTGCTTGCACTGCAGGAGCCAGAAGTCAGCACAAGAAAGGCGACCAAGCTGGGGAAGAGGGCTGGGGAGGAGCAGCTGAGGGAGCTGGGGGTGCTGAGTGTGGAGCAGAGGAGGCTGAGGGAGACCTTGCTCTCTGCAGCTCCCTGAGAGGAGGCTGCAGTGAGGTGGAGGTTGGGCTCTGCTCCAAGGTGACAGAACAAGAGGGAAAGGCCTCAGGCTGCACTGGGGAGGTTCAGGTTAAACATTAGGAGAAACTTCTTCCCTGAAAGGGTCATCAGGCACTGGAACAGGCTGCCCAGGGAGGCAGTGGAGCCACCAACCCAGCAGCGTGGATGCAGGGCTTGGGGTAGAGCATGGTTAATGGCTGGACTCAATGATCCAAGTCTTTCCCCACCTGCAAGAGCCACCTTTGCTAAAGGAGTTTTAACTGCAGTGGTTGAGTCAGGGGATGAGGAGAAGCAGAAGAGATGAAGTGACTTGTTCAGAGTCTCACACAGACAAGAGGACAGTGGAAGGTGCAAGTTTGCAGTGCTGAGCACATCTGTGTGCCTGGGCATCAGGCTATAGCACAGCTCTGAAGCCAATGGCTGCCAGAGAACCAGAGGAATGTTTTGGTTGGAGAAGACCTCTGAGATCACCCAGTCCAGCCATCAGGTAACTCTGCCAAGGCTGGGGCTGAGCCACGACCCTCAGCACCACACCTGCCCTGCAGAATCTAATTCTACTTATTGCTCTATCTACTCCTGTTAGCTGCTGCTGAAGCACTTGCAACCAGGTGCTTCCAAGAGGCAGAGATGTGGTGCTGAGGGCCATGGCTTAGCACCAGGCTTCTACAGTTAGAGAATGGTTGGACTGGATGAGCTTAGAGGCGTTTTCCAACCCAAACCATTCCATGACTCTCTGATGACAAGCTGCTGATGCTGAAACCCAGCTGGAGCATCCTCACCCTTCTGTGTGCTACAGTGAATGAACCCAAACCCCAGCCCCTAACCCAAAGAGAAAACCAAGCCAGGAGCAGCTCCCAGGGATCACTACACACCTTGATTTTGAAAGCTCTTTTAAAGCCACTGGCGAAGAAGCCTCCAAAGGGCCCAATCAAGGAGGCAAAGGTGGAGAGGGCGACGCTGTGCAGCTGGAACGGGTACAGGGTCACCGCCTCCTGCGAGAGAAACAACCAGCACTGAGCTGCTGCGTGCTGGGCCTGGGCAGCTCCCCCCAGCTGCCTTCACACGGGGCTGCTGCAGAGCACATCTCCCCAGAGCTGCAGTTGTCCTGGCATAAAGTGATGCTGGAAGGAAAGGAAAACCGTCCAGGCTGCAGGAAGCTGCTGGGAGGCCTGGCCAAAAGAAGAGGAGGAAATGTTTGGTGTTGCTGGAGCAGTTCACCTCCACCAGTGGGGTGGTTTCCAGCCAGGCCTGAGCTGATCACACACAGCACAGCTGCTGCCTCCACCGTGTATGCAGGGGCTCTCTGCTCTTCCCTGGCTCTCTGCAGATAAGAAGCTTGCCAGAACTTCACAGAATCACAGTGTCAGGCACTGGAAGGGACTTCTGGAGATCATCCTGTCCAACCCCTCTGCCAGGGCAGGGCACACAGAACACATCCAGGTTGGCTTTGAACATCTCCAGAGCAGGAGACTCTACAACCTCTCTGGGCAGCCTGCTCCAGGGCTCAGCACCCTCACAGTGACAAAGTTTTTCCTTCTGTTCCTGTGGCTCCTCCTCTGCTCCCGCTTGCCCCAGTGCCCTTTGTGCTGCCCTTGGACATCCCTGGCTCCAGCCCTGCACATCTTTATCCCCAGCAATGAGGTCACCCTCGGGCTGCTCTGCTCCAAGCCCCAGCTCCCTCAGCTGTGCTCCCAGGGAGCTGTTCCACTGCCAGCAGCAGCTCTGCGCCTCTGGGCTGGACACTTTCCTACTGTTGCTCTAACAGCTGCTCCAGTGCCCTCCAAAACACAGTGACCCACACAAACCTGTCACCTGCACGGCACTCCTGATGCTCCTTTCAAGTGCTCTCAAATGTGAGTTTGGCACTAGCCCACCACACTGTCACCTTGGTGTACAGATGGCAGTGACAGGGGATAGACAACTTGCCCCCAGGGATACTCTTTGGGCTGCATTTGAATAGATCTTTTTTGCCCTAAGGCTGTTCACAATCATGAAGAAAGGCTCTGCAAGCCTGGCCCAGGCTGCCCAGAGAGGGGGTTGAATGCCCATCCCTGGAGGGGTTTCAGAGAGGCAGAGCTATGGTGCCAAGGCCCAGCCTTGGTAGAGTTAGAGAATGGTTGGACTGGATGAGCTCAAAGAACTTTTCCAACCAAAACCATTCCACGATTTTGATTCCATGGAATTTGTTTGGATCCATCCTGGCTCTTAAAGAGCTCACTGGCAGACCAGACCGACAGCATCCTGAGCACTTATCTGAACACACTCTTAGGCTAAACCAGAGAGTTGACCAAACAGGAGAGTTGGATTTATTGTCAGATCTGTGGGGAGAAGACAAAGGCAAACATCTTTTGGCACCAAGCAAAGTGTCCTCTGAACATAACATCATATCTCCAGGAGAACACCAGGAACTGAGGCTCGGCAGAGAGCAGTGCTGAGAAGGCCCTGGGGGTGCTGGGGGAGGAGCAGCTCCCCAGGAGGCAGCAAGGGCAGCTGGCAGCCCAGAACCAAGGCTGTGCTGGGCTGAGCCCCAGCAGTGTGGGCAGCAGGGGTAGGGAGGGGATTCTGCCTCTCTGCTCTGGGCAGACCTCCCCTGCAGGGCTGGGGCAGCTCTGGAGCCCCCAGCACAAGAAGGACCTGGAGCTGCTGGAGAGGCTCCAGAGGAGGCCACAGAGATGCTCAGGGGGTTGGAGCAGCTCTGCTGTGGGGACAGGCTGAGGGAGCTGGGGGTGTTCTGCCTGGAGAAGAGAAGGTTCCAGGCAGAGCTCAGAGCAGCTTCCAGTCCCTGCAATTCTTCTTGGGTGGCCTCCATCCCCAGCTCAGCAGCAGAGGCCCATGGTACCCACCCAGTTCTCACCCTCCAAGCCTTACCAGAGCTCATCACCATCTCACAAAGGCTCAGAAACCCAGGAGGGAGGACTTCCATTTTAACCAAAGCTTTGGATTTCTTCCTTACCCATCCCAACACAGCCTGAAGCACCGGTGGCACGGAGTACTTCGTCATCTGGAAGAGCTCTGAAGCCTCACACTCTGTGACAAACCTGTTGGAGTCACTGTTGTATTCCACAGGGCAGACAAAGTACTGATGCTGAGCCAAGAAATAGGCAAACTGAAAGAGGAAAGGACTCCTGAGAAGGGCTTCTGCTGTTAGAGCTAACAGTCCCCTGCACTGCATGGCCCTGTGGACAGGGACCCAGCATGGAGTGCAAGCAGCCTGAGCAAGCTGCAGAATGCCCCCACAGGGCAGAGGTAGACATCCAGTGTGCTTGGTGAGGACTTCCCAAGGTGTTTTCCTGCCCATGTCTCTGAGATGCTTTTGCCTTTTCAGCCACTCCCTGCTCTGCAGCTCACCTCACTACAGTCTCAGCCCTCACCTCTGCCCACTTGCACAGGTACAAGTGGTGCAGGCCCTGCTGATAACCTCCTTATCAGAAAGGAGGTGCTGTGGTTATCTCCTCTGCAAATCATTAGTGCCAGCTGCATCTCCAGGTGTGCAAAGCAGAGTCCTGCTGGGCAAAGCAGAAACAATGCCTGCAGGAACTCTGAGATCCAAACAGGGATGCAATAGATAGAATCATAGAACACTGGAGGTTGGAAGGGACCTCCAAAGATCATAGAGTCCAAGCCCCCTGCCAGAGCAGGGTCACCCAGGGCAGGGCACACAGAACACATCCAGTCTCCAGCTCAGGAGACTCCACCACCTCTCTGGGCAGCCTGCTCCAGCCTCCTGGCACCCCCACACCAGCAAGTTTCTCCTCCTGCTGAGGTGGAACCTCCTGGCTTCCAGTCTGTGCCCATTGCCTCTTGGCCTGTCCCAGGACACCACTGAGCAGAGCCTGGCCCCTGCTGCTTGCCACCCAGCCCTCAGCTCTTGAGAGCCATTGATCAGATCCCTCTCAGCCTTCTCCTCTCCAGGCTAACCACTCCCAGGGCTCTCAGCTTTTCCTCCTCACACAGGAGGCCCTTCATCACCCTCAGAGCCTCCCTTGGCCTCTCCCCAGTGTTTATCCCTGTCCCTCCTCCAGACACAGTAGCAGTAATAGCAACATTGGCCAATGCAGCCTGCTCAGGAGAGGGGCAAGCCTTGCCTGACCTCTCCAGCTAGTTGTGAGTGAGCAGCATCCTCCTCACCCCCACACCTTCAGCAGTGTGAGGTGAGCCAGGCTGTCAGGAATTGTACTTCAGGGAAAATCAGGAGGCTGAAGGCTGAAGCTACACAAAGAAAGTCTTGTGATCACTTACAACAAATCCAAAGATGACTGTGGAAAAGAAGCCTCCAATGAATCCTTCCCAGGTCTTCTTGGGAGACAGCTAGGCACAAAAGACATGGGGTCAGCCCCTCCTGCTGCATCACTGAGCCCTCTTTAACTCCACTTCTGGGCTTTATTTGTGCAAATTAAGCTCCTCCCTGGTTTTCCAAAGGTGTATATGGAATACTGAATGCCAGCAGCCACTGAACATGGTAAGTACAGGAGTGTGGCTAGGACCTGTCCCTGGCAAGAGCCCCAGTGTGGTTGGTGCCATGGAGCGGCGTGGAGCACCAGAGACCTCCCTTCCCATCTGCTGCTGCCTGCCTCTAGCCAAAGCTGAACCTGGTTGAGCAGCTGAGCTCCCTCCAAGCAGAGGACTTGAAGGCCTGCAGGAGCTTGCTAGGGCTCTGCTCGAGACCTCTGCCAGCACTTGCAGGGTTTAGATAGTGACAGAAGCCTGGGGGCTTGACAACCACTGCTGGGGACTCTCCTTGGCAGACACCAGCTTCCTACACACAGCCTGACAAACCAACCCAGAAGATAACCTCAGCTCTAGAGAGACCAAGGCAGCAAGAGATTTCATTCACCATCCTCATCACATTCTCACTTAGGAGCAGTTTAATATCAGAACCAGCTGAGTCCTCAGAGGTGAGTGTGGCATTAACAACTCATGGCTCCCTGGGGGGGCCTTGGATATTCCCCCAGACCACTGCTTGAGCCCTTACCAGTGCTGCCTGCCCAAGATCAAATGGGTGTCTGGGATGCTAGATAGAATCTAGCAGCTTACTGCAAAGTGCAGTTTCTGTGCAGCAAGCAGGCAGTTAAACCTGCATGAGCTCCAAATCTGGAGCTGTAAATGATGCCATAAGCCCTGGCTGTGTTACTGCATTAACCCCAGCTCCCACTTACAGACCTTCACAATCACAGCATGGGTTGGCTTGGAAGGGATCTCCAAAGCTCATCCAGTCCAACCCCCTGCAGTCAGCTGGGACATCCTCCACTAGAGCAGGCTGCCCAGGGCCCTGTCCAGCCTTCAGAAGCAGGGCAGTCAATTGGCTTTCATTTAGCAGAGCAGAAAGGCATTTCTTTTCTGCAGGGCAGCAGAAGGCCTTTCTTCCATCACCAGGTCTTGCAACAGGTAGCAAAGATGCTACCAACTGCAGCAGCTTCTGAGGGAGGAAGTGCCTAAGAACATACCTTAATCAATGGAGTTCTGCCAAAGAAGAACCCAAAGATGTAAGCAGTGATGTCGTTGCAGATGACACTGGAGATGGGAACCAGAAACCTAGAGAAAGATAGGCAGAGGTTCTTGTAGAAACAGAGACCAACAGGAAAGCTGCTGGGGGCTGAAGACAGTGCAGAAACTGCCACAGCAGCAGCTCCTTCCAGAGGCTTTCCTGCAGTATTTAGAAGGAATTCTGTCTCCCAGCCTGCCCCTCTGGTCCCCCCCCAAGCAGCACATTCAGCTGTCCTGGCTTTAGTCCTTGGCCAAGCAAGACCATTCCAGACCCAGGCTACTCCCAGTTACAACAGGATTTTGGTGCATGAGCGTCCTCTCGACACCCACCCTTGAGAAGCACTGGTGAGATCCCCCTCAGTCTTCTCTTCTCCAGGCTAAAACCCCCAAACCCCTCAGCCTTTCTTCATAACAGATGTTTTGGTCCCCTAGTCACCTTTGTAGCCCTCTGCTGTACCCTCTCAAGCAGCTCCCTGTCCTTCTTGAACTGGGGAGCCCAGAACACCAGATGTGGGCTCACTGGGGCAGAGTAGAGGGGGGGGAGAACCTCTTTTGACCTGCTGGCCACACTCCTCTTGATACTCCCCAGGATGCCATTGGCCTTCTTGGCCATAAGGGCACATTGCTGGCTCATGCACTGGTTATGTCACTGCTAACACCCAGCAAGCCAATCCCTCCTCCAATCTAATGGCAGCTACATTTACAGGTAACAAGGTGTGCATGGTTTCCCTCTCCTCCGCCTGGAGCAGTCTGTTTGCTCCCTCAGCGAAGCGGGCAGCGTCTGCTCAGCTGAAGCCAGCAGCTGGATGTTACTCAGGCCTGCTAACCTCTGCCTCCCCTTCCCAAAGCAGCATTTGTGAGCAGCTGCCAAACTGCCCAGCACCAGTGGGAACAAGGAACAGGAGGCGAAAGGCGACTGGGTTCAGGGCTTGGCACGTCAGGGCTGTGAAAATCATCTGTGCACACAGAAGGCTTTGGGGTCTCCCTCTCGCCACAGCTGGTCTCTGCTGCCATCACCAGCTGCACAGGCACTGGGGAAAGGAGAAGGCAGAGCCTTGTGTCCTTGGAAGGACACAAATCATCTTCCACTTACTTCTTCCTTCCCTCTCCACTTGTCATTCCCCCTGCCCCTGAGGAAGGCAGGGAAGGGAGGGCTCCGCTGCTCTGAGGGGGAGTCAGTGGCCAGGTTTAACTGCAGGAGCAGAACTCTACAGGCCACATTAAGAGGACTCAGCAAGATCCAAGGTTTGACCTCTTCAAAGGTTTTAAGCAATGTGAGTTGGTTCATCTGAAGAGGAAGGTGGTCAGGCCGAGGACTTCAAACCAAACGGTCCAAGGGCAGCAGCTCTGAGCAAAGCAAAGCCCCCGGGGCACGGGACCAGCAGTGCTGGATGGGCTTCCACCCACAGCCTGATGTGGGAAGCATCTCACCCAGCAGGCAAGCAAGCCTGCTCCTTGGCAGGGAATGAAGTGCTGTGCACAAGGACCCTGCTGCTGGCTGCCAATACAGTCAGAGAGTTCTGCTTCCTCTCCTGGGCCCTTCACTCAAGGCCTCTGACTCCCCTTCCAAACACACACTGAAGCTGTTTGAATTGCAGAGACTCCCAGAATGGGTCAGAGAGGAAGGGACCTTAAAGAGCATCCAATTCCAACCCCCTGCCATGGGCAGGAGCACAAAGCACAGAGAATGGAGGGGTTGGAAGGAACCTCTGGAGATCATCAAGTCCAGCCCCACTGCCAAGGCAGGGTCACCTACAGAAGGTCACACAGGAACACATCCAGGTAGGTTTGGATGTCTCCAGAGGAGCTGCTCTGCTCTGAGCACAGCCTGAGAGAGTTGGGGTTGTGCAGGCTGCAGAGGAGAAGGCTCCCAGGAGACCTTCTGGTGGCCATCCAGGATTTGCAGGGGGCTCCAAGAAAGCTGGGGAGGGACTTTGTAAGGTGGCAGGGAGGGATGGGACTGAGGGGAATGGATCCAAGCAGGAGGAGGGGAGATTTAGATTAGACCCTAGGAAGAAATTTTTCCCCGTGATGGTGGTGAGAGCCTGGCACAGGTTGCCCAGGGAGGTGGTGGAAGCCTCAGCCCTGGAGGTCTTGAAGGCTGTGAGCAACCTGCTCTGGTGTGAGGTGTCCCTGCCCATGGCAGGGGGGTGGGAAAGGATGATCCTTGGGGTCCCTCCCAGCCCTGACAATTCTGACTCCACCAGCACTCTGGGCAGCCTGCTCCAGGGCTCTGGCACCCTTAAAGCAGCGCCTGCTTGTGCCTCCTCCCCCTTGTCCTGTCACTGGGCACCACCAGCCCAGCCTGCTCCAGACCCCAGCCAGCCCTCAGCACCTCCAGGCTTGGAACCTCCACAGCTTGCCAGGGCAGCCTGTGCTGCTTTAACTGCTCCCACAGCTGGCTGCTGACCAGAGCCATGCAGAGCCCCGGGCTCCCCACGCGCAGAGCAGCGTGGCTGTGCCCTTACCAGATCATGCCTTCAAAGAGGTTCTGGATGACAAGGTGAGACTGGGTGACAGTGATCAGCAAAGCCACGTGAGTCCACGCGAACTGTTAACAACGCAGCAACAGTCAGTGAGAGCAGCGCCCCCCGCCGGCCGGCCCGGCCCCCACACCGGCCGGGGGCCAGCTCTGCTGACAAGGCAGCAGCGGTGCCTGCACAGGGCAGCTCCCTGCAGCCTCCCCCACCACCGACCTCCACCAGGATTGCAGAGCCTGCAGTTTGCCACCCTCCAGAGGGGACAGGTGAGCAGTGTGCCACTGCAGCTACACCCTGAGCCCCTCCAGAGGGGACAGGTGAGCAGTGTGCCACTGCAGCTACACCCTGAGCCCCTCCAGAGGGCACAGGTGAGCAGTGTGCCACTGCAGCTACACCCTGAGCCCTCCAGAGGGGACAGGTGAGCAGTGTGCCACTGCAGCTACACCCTGAGCCCCTCCAGAGGGGACAGGTGAGCAGTGTGCCACTGCAGCTACAGACCACAGGACCTGTCTCAGCAGGATGGCCATGAGCTGCTCAGCAGCAGGGCACAGCACACCCCTGGTGCTCTCAGCACCGCCCCAGGCCTCGGATGCAGCACAGCTTCTCTCGGGGTCACTTCTGTGCACATGGGCACTGACAGGCAGTGTCCCTGCTGTCATCTTGTGTCCCCCCAGGGTTGGTACTTACTCTGCACCACCCCCATGCAATCCAGTGCTTTCCAAACACTTTAGCAGGACAGCTTGTCCCACACCTTTTGCTTTCCCCAAACCCTTCCCACCAAGCCCTGCTCAGTTTTGCCTGGAGCCCCCACGGTGAGCACTCTGCTGTCTGGGTGCTTGCATATTTGACCAGCCTGCTTCTGGAATCCTCTTGCCACCTGTTCTGCTCTGGCAGCTCCCTTCTACTTCTGGAATTCTCTGATCACACCAACTCAGAATCACAGAATGCACCAGGAAGGGACCCTCAAAGGTCACCTGGTCCAACCCAGCTGCAGTGAGCAGGGACATCTCCAGCTAGCTCAGGCTGCTGAGGGCCACATCGACTACTTCAGGGTTGAAAGGGTGGAGAGGATGTACAAGAACTGCCTAAGGCTCCCTGAAAATCTTCCTTGCTGGTCAGTGGAAGCCTCCCTGCAGCAGAAGCTGGAGCAGATGGCTGCCATCCTGGCCTGGCCTGCACACAGAGCTCCCCTCTGCTGCACTGCACTCCTCAGGCTGCCACACCTGCAGACACCAAGCCCCATAACTGACCTGGATTTGCTTCTGCCTTCTTTTCAAAAGGGCAAAACAGGCAAAGAGAGAAAACTTCTGGGGAGTGGTTCCATTTCCCTTGGGCCAGCCTGAAGATGAGGACTTGGCTTTGGCAGAGGAGAAAGGACCAGTTCCAGAGAAGCTGCATCCCCCTGCCAGGCAACTTCTCCCACACACAGGGTGAAGGCTTTTGGAGCAGAAGGTTTTTTACCTGCTCACTCAGGGCTCAGCTAAATCCCAGTCTGCAATTGGGGATCCTCAGTGGTAAAGTGCTGCCCAGAGCCCTGCAGGGGTTAACTGCACCATCCCCTGAGCTTTAGGAAGCCTGGCAGCTTGCACAAGGCCCTGATTGCTCAAGCTCTGACAGCCAAGAGCTGCTCTCCATTGCTGCTTCACTGCTGCTTCTGATCCTTCAATCCTTCCTGCACTGGAGATGGGTGGGGAGGGGCCAGGGGGATTTGGGGGCTTCTTTTTGTTTGGATCTGGGAGGGAAGTTGCCTTTGGTTGTGGATCTGTTTGGTTGGGTTTGGCTGGGCCAGGGCTGCTCTCTTTGGCTGGGTTGGGTTTGGTGGTTGGGTTCTGGCTTGTTTGCTGGGGGTTTCTGCTTGGTTGGTTGGTTTGTGGTGGTTTTGCTGTTTGAGGGGGTTGGGGTTTTTTGTTTGCTGGTTTGAGCTTTGGGGCCTGTGATGGCCCATCAGATAAATACCAGAAGAAGGTTGGTGCTCTGGCTTAGCTCCCATGCTGTTTGTTAGCTGGGCAGATACAGGAGGTCAGCACACAGGTCTCTTTTACCAGGTGAATGGTCTGCAGAGGCACAGCACAGCAGGGGCCAGAAGCTCTGTGAAGTGCCACAGAACAAATCTCCTACACAGGGGTTAAAATCAAGCTCCCTTCACAGTACTTCAGTGAGGCCTCTACACAGCAACACTTGAGTCACAAGAACCACTTCCCACACTATGCTGAACTCTTTGGCTCCAGAGCTGGAAGGGAGATGCACCCTTCCTCCAGAATTCCCTTCCTCCAGGAATCTCCAGGGACACACATCCCTGGGACATGGCACCTCGGATGCACTCCAAGGCTCATGGCATACCAGCCATAAGCTGTAAGTGAGCAGGCACCAACAGCTCTATACCACTTGCTCTCACATCACTCTTGGTTTAAGCCCACCTTCCACACCCCTCTTCTAAGCTGTTCTCTGGAGAGCTGTTTGCAGTGCCCTGAGCTGGTGAGTGAGCAGAGCAAGGAGGGTCATACACACCATGTAGAACTGCAGCCGGTAATGCCTCTTCACCAAACTCAAAACAAACATGCAGAAGCCTGCAAAACAAAGCAAGGGCAGTCGGTACCATCCCATGTGATCACACCAACCCGGGGCAGAGCACTGACCTGCCTCCCTTGAAGCAGCTTTGAGCCTCTCTGCTGCAGGCAGCGCCTCCTTGCACCTACCGAGTGCCCCTAGGGAGCTACCAGAGCACAAGGCTCAGGCAGGTCAGTGCAGAGCAGCCCTGGCATTGCTTACAAGCTCTCATCCTACACATCCATTCTCAGGGGAGGACACCACCACCTTCACAAACCACTCAGAAAACCAAGCTGAGAAGCTGGCTTTGAATAATCAACAGAAATATCTGAAAGGCAAGGACCAGCTTGCCCCTGTCCCCCAGACAGGCACACAGCTGCATGCAATGCAAGCATGAGGGGCAGGCTTTGGAGAATCCAGCTGCCTGGAAGGAATGTCCTGGGTGGCTAACAGAGCACCTCTCCTCCCAACAGGGCAGCTGCCTGCACTAGCAGGGGGCAGAGCACTCAAAAGACCCTCAACCCCGGGACATCCCCTCAGTCACCCCAGCAGCTCAGTGAGCCCCACCAAGGGGCTCAGCTATGCTCTACCTCCTGCTTTTGCTCTCTCCCTCCACAGCCCTTCAGCGGTCAGGAGGCATTAGTTTAGTTCCCTCAAGCCAAAGCCAGCTGAAAAAGGTCAAGCCTTGCAAAGCTGGGTTCAAGTTTGCAGTCTCAGCAGTGACTGGTACTTGTAGCTGGTTTAAAAGCCAGCAGAGCAGGGAGGGCCTGGCAGCTCACCGTGGGCACTGCAGCACAGCAGTGCCCTGGCCCTTCAGCCCAGCTGGCTCTTCAGGGGATTGAATTTTAGGCTGAAGTGATCTGACCTGCACTGCTGAAAACACTGTGCACTGCATTTGCGTGTTCCCAAAGCAACACCCCACCAGACTGCCAGCTCAGCTCTCTTCTTCTAGAGAAGAGGCTTGCAAAGAGTCTCTCTCTGGGCAGAGATGAAAATCTATCCAGGAGGCAAGCAGCTGAGTATCTTGCAGGCAAAATAACGCCTCAGGCACTCTGAGTTTAAAAGCCTATTGGTAAACCTTACAGCTGCAGACCCAGCAGGACATTTGCACAGTGCAGCAGCAGCCCAGCACAACAACGACACACAAATCACCTCCAGCCTGTGAAGGTCTCAGACGCTGAGCCCCAGCTCTACAGCAACCAATGCTGACCTCATGCCGGCTGCCCTGGAGCACCCAACTCAACGCTCCCAAGATCATCTGTGTGTGAGGCTGCGGCTCCACAGCGCACACAACCCAGCCGCAAGCGCCGCCACCAGGCTGCAAGCCCCGTAACCTGGCCGCAACCCGCCGCGCCGCAAACCGGCCACAGGCCACCGCCTGGCCGCAAGCCCCGCAACACGGCCGCAAGCCCGCAACACGCCGCAACACGGCCGGCCGCAAGTGCGCCGCCACCCGGCCGCAAGCCCCGCAACCCGGCCGCAAGCGCAACCCAGCCGCACCCGGCCGGCCGCAAGTGCGCCGCCACCCGGCCGCAAGCCCGCAACCCGGCCGCAAGTGCGCCGCCCCCGCCACGAGCCCCGCCACCGGCCACGAGCCCCGCCACCCGGCACGAGCCCCGCCACCCGGCACGGCCCCGCCACCCGGCCACGAGCCCCGCAACCCGGCCGCAAGTGCGCCGCACCCGGCCACGAGCCCCGCCAAGCAGCTCGGCCTCAGGCTTCAGGAGCAAAACCAACCAGATGCCGAAAGCTGAGGAGTGGTTTTTGCACTGGGTGTGGTTTGTTGCGGTTCAAAGGAGGGAGCAGCAGAAAGCTCTCCTGGCTGTGCAGCTCCCACACTTACCTGCTAAATAGAGGGCAAAGGAGATAAACCTGTGGTACCGAATGAGGAACTGGAGCTGCTCTCTTCTCTGGACAAAGGTAGCAAAGTAATCAGCCACAGTCTCTCCATAAAAGAAGTAATTCACACACAGCAGAAAGTACCTACAGCAGCCAGCAGTCATTGGAACAGGGGAACAGAGATGTGTCAGTCTTCAAAACAGACAACAAATAAGCAAAACCACAAAGAAACCCCCAAAATACAACAGCAAACCCCACCCAAACAGAAACCCCCAAACCCAAACCAAAAACAACAAACCCCACCCAAACAGAAAACCCCAAGCCCAGACCAAAAACCCCAAACCAACCAACCAAAACCAAAGGAAACCCCAAAGCAAAGGCAGCCACAGCAGAAAGCCACACCAAAGGGAAAAGCAGAACAAGATGAAGACACAACTGAAGCATGAATCCCAAGTGAGGCTCCTGGAGCAGTGTCTGCCCCTGCCCAGCCTCACCTCTGTCATTTCCTTTTTCTAAAGCAATTGCAGAAGCAAACAGACCTTGCAGGATGCAGCTGGGAAGTTCATTTCACCCTTACTGATACATCTAAGTCAGCACAGAGTCAGAGTGCTCTGGGCTGGAAGGGAGCTCCAAGGCTGCTCCAGCCCAGCCCCTGCCCTCAGCAGGGACATCCTCCCCTGCAGCAGCTTGCCCACAGCCCTCTCCAGCCTCCCCTGCAAGAGCTCCAGGCATGGGGCCACAGCCACCTCCCTGGGCAACCTCTTGCAGCATTCCAGCAGCCTCCTGGGCCACAACTTCTTCCTCCCTCCAAGCTCCATCTGCTCTGCTCTCAGCTCCAACCATTGCCCCTGGGGCTGTCCCTGCAGCCCTCTGGCAGCAGTCCCTCTGCAGCCTGCTTGCAGCCCTGCAGGGACTGGAAGTCCTTTTCAGCCACTCTGAGCACAGACTCTGGTCCCAAACACAATTCTGCTTCTTCTCTCCCTGCATCCCAGTGAGGGTAATTTGTGATTTCTGCCTTACAAACAGGACAAAGGCACTGCCCCAGCAGTCCCTGTGAGGTACAGAGCAGTGAATCTAGCATGGGGCTTGGGAATATGAATCAGAGAATCATGAAGTGGTTTGGGTTGGAAGGAACCTTAATCATCACCTCCTTCTGTAACTACATTTCTGCCATCTGTCCTGAAGGTTCTGCACATTGGCCACAGCAAGCCCAGGCAGTGCCACAGGCTGGGGGCAGAGGGGCTGAGAGCAGGCAGGCAGAGAGGGAGCTGGGGGTGCTGGGGGAGAGCAGCTGAAGAGGAGGCAGCAGTGTGCCCAGGGGGCCAAGAAGGCCAAGGGCAGCCTGGCCTGGCTCAGGCAGAGTGTGGCCAGCAGGAGCAGGGAAGTCCTTGTGCCCTGTGCTCAGCACTGCTGAGGCCACCCCTGGAGTGCTGTGTCCAGCTCTGGGCTGCTGAGGTTAGGAAAGAGGTTGAGCTGCTGGAAGGTGTCCAGAGAAGGGCAACAGAGCTGGGGAGGGGTCTGGGGCACAGCCCTGTGAGGAGAGGCTGAGGGAGCTGGGGTTGCTCAGCCTGGAGCAGAGGAGGCTCAGGGGAGACCTTCTTGCTCTCTCCAGCTCCCTGCAGGGAGGTTGGAGCCAGGGGGGTTGGTCTCTTCTGCCAGGCCCCCAGCAGCAGAACAAGAGGCCACAGTCTGAAGCTGTGCCAGGGGAGGTTGAGGCTGGAGGGGAGGAGAAAGTTCTTCATAGAGAGATTGCCACTGGGCTGAGCTGCCCAGGGAGGTGGTGGAGTCCCCATCCCTGGAGGTGTTTAGGAAGAGCCTGGCTGAGGCCCTTGGTGCCAGGGTTGAGTTGCTCAGATGGTGCTGGGGGAGAGGTTGGACAGGATGAGCTCTGAGGTCTTTTCCAACCTGGTTAATTCTATTCTGTTCATCTGGAAGAGCTGCTGCTGCACCCCCTGCTCCACTCCACCATGCTCTTTGCCTTTTACCTTCCCTGACCAACAATAACCTTACAGAGTTAAATCCAGCAGCTGGTTACTAGCACAGCTATTGCTGCAACTCCTTCCAACCAGTTTTGCAGGAACATGTCCACACCCCAGGTTCAGCTGAGGTGAAATGTCACCTTCAGCTCTCCCTTCCTGAAGGATCTTCAAAGAGACTCCTTTCAGTCCCAAGGATCAGCAGCAGCTCACTCTCTGTGCCTTCCAGAGCTCAGTCACGATGGGACCCTCAAACACCAGGGCAGCACTCAGTAAAAACCAAGCAACAGCAACCCCCAAACCCCTGAGGGCTGCACCTCTCCAGGCAACACATCAAAGGCAGCCACAGATGACTAAAACTTGTGATTCAGGACTGGGTCCCCAGATAGTCTCAGAGCAATTAGTACCAATTCCCTCTCCTCCAGCAGATGTTAACATTGCCTTCCCAAGGCTTCCCACCTCTAAACCAGCCAAAGAGCCTCTGTGGCAGGAAGGCTCTGGAGGGGCTGGAAGGTGTCCAGAGCAGGGCCAGGAGGAGGAGCAGAGGGCTGGAGCTGCTCTGCTCTGAGCACAGGCTGAGAGAGTTGGGGCTGTGCAGGCTGCAGAGGAGAAGGCTCCCAGGAGAGCTTCTGGTGGCCTTGCAGGAGCTGCAGGGGGCTGCAAGCAAGCTGGGGAGGGACTTTGGAGGGGGTGAGGGAGGGAGAGGAGTGGGGGGGCTGGAGCAGAAGTAGAAGTGGGGAGCTGGAGCTTGGCTGTGAGGAAGAAGTTGTTGGCCAGGAGGGTGGTGAGAGCCTGGCCCAGGCTGCCCAGGGAGGTGGTGGCAGCCTCCTGGCTGGAGGGGTTTGCAGCCAGGCTGGAGGTGGCTGTGAGCAAGCTGCTGTGGGCTGAGGGGTCCCTGCCCATGGCAGGGGGCTGGGGCTGGCTGAGCCTGGAGCTCCCTTCCAGCCCTGGCAGCTCTGTGATTGTGTGAGTTGGTGCCCAGGCTCCTGGCAGGATCCTCTCATCTCAGCCATCTCAGTCTCAGTGGCAAGTTGCTGTACTGAAAGGAGCTCTGATGGTAACCTGAATGGCAATGCAGGAGTGGATTCTGAGTTCCACATCCAAAATTCAGTGCTGGTGGCCAGCTGCCAAAGCAGACTAAGTGGTAAGAAGGCACATCCCCTACTCCAGAAGTGTTGGCCAGGCTGCAGAATCAGTCCTGTCTGAGTCTGCTCTGGTTGTGGATGCAGAAGCCCTGGAATGAAGCCGGTAACAGCTCGGTGCCCTGGGTAAGCCAGGAGTGACCAGAGGAGCCCTGCTCTGCATTCCCAGCAGAGCTGGCAGCAGCACTCACACAGACAGGTGGCTTCTAGAAAGGAAGAAGCACCATGAGAAGAGCCAAGGAGGAACTTGGGCATTGCAGTCCCTTATAAACCCAACCCAGAGCACCACACTGAAGGACTACCACTGAAGCACCTCAGAGGCTACTCCTGCAAACACCTTCCCGCACACTGACTCTCACAAGGCCTGTATTTTCTCTCCCAGCACTCAGAGCTGATTCCCCAGTTCACCCAGACACTGCTGTAAGGATCCAGCGCTTCCCAGACCAATTTGTCTTTCAGGAGATGCCTCAGCACGGGGCTTGTGCAGCCCTGGAACCCAGTGCACAATCAGAAAGGATTTCAGACCTGCATGGAATGTGAATTCTCTGTGTGCAGAGGAGCCCCTAAGGGTCCTGCTCTAGTTCCTGTTCCAGGTTAACTGACACACAAAAATCACTAAAAACAATTAAAATTCCAGTTAGTTGAGGTAAGACTTCAGGTGATGATTTGGCTCTGCACCTCTTCAACTCTGACCTGAAGCATGTTTGTGCCTGAAACCAAGGCTGTGCTGGGCTGAGCCCCAGCAGTGTGGGCAGCAGGGGCAGGGAGGGGATTCTGCCCCTCTGCTCTGCTCAGACCTCCCCTGCAGGGCTGGGGCAGCTCTGCAGCCCCCAGCACAAGGCCCTGGAGCTGCTGGAGAGGCTCCAGAGAAGGCCCCAGAGATGAACAGCAGAGGGCTAAAGCACCTCTGCTGTGGGGACAGGCTGAGAGAGTTGGGGCTGCTCAGCCTGGAGAAGAGAAGACTGTGGAGAGACCTCAGAGCAGGATTTGAAGGAGGCTTCAGGAGAGCTGGAGAGGGATTTGTTACCAAGGCATTTGCTACAGGATGTGGGATAATGCCTTCAAACTGGAAGAAGCTGACCTGAGATGAGACATGAGAAGAAATTCCTGCCATGAGGGTGGGGAGGCACTGGCCCAGGCTGCCCAGAGGAGCAGTGGAGGCTCCAAGCATGGAAGTGTTGAAGGCCAGATTGGAGAGGGCCTGTGCAAGCTGGGTAGCAAGAGGGTCCCTGCCCAGGGGTCCCCAGCAGGGGGCTGGAACCAGCTGATCTTCAGAATCCCTTCCAACCCAAACCATTCTGTGATTCCATGCATGCACACAAGGGAGCACAGACCCATATTTACAGGAGGAGTGAAAGGCCAACTGGCTTGCCCCAGTTCCCAGGTGACAGCTAACTACAGAGCCCTGGGTTGGAGACAGATGTCAAGCTCTGGGCCCACACAGGGCCTCCAGAGGCATTCCACCATGAAAGACTGTGAAGAATGAAGTCTCACATCCCTGCTTCCTGACACCCCTGCTTGCTACTCACCAGCTGAGGGATCTAAACCAGGGTAAGTCATAGGAGTGGTAGACTCTGTAACCTATAGTAATGATTTCATGGTAGCATTTCACTTGGATGCTCAGCACCTAAAATAAGAGAGGGAAACACCTGTCAGTGGC
>CM037645.1:1121182-1139530 GCA_015227895.2 Colaptes auratus
GGCTCTGACAGGCAGGTCCTGCTCGGCTGCTCTCCCTTCCGAGCCAAGGTGCCTGGCTGAGTGAGCAAGGGGCAGGCTGGGAGGCACCTGCCTGGCCTTCAGGACAGCTCCAACAGCATCCTGCTGGAGAAACTGGTTGCTCATGGCTTGGGTGGGTGGATGCTCTACTGGCTGAGCACAAAGAGTGGTGGGCAGTGGAGTGGCCTCCTGCTGGCAGCTGGGCACCAGTGGTGCCCCCCAGGACTCAGGGCTGGGCCAGTTCTCTTTAACGTCTTCATCACTGGCCTGGGAGAGGGGATTGAGGCTCCCTCAGTCAGTCTGCACATGACACCAAGTTGGGTGGCAGTGTTGATCTGCCAGAGGCCAGGAAGGCTCTGCAGAGGGACCTGGCCAGGCTGCATCCATGGCCTGAGGCCAAGTGCCGGGTCCTGAAGCTGGGGCACAACAAACCCAAGCCATGTTCCAGGCAGAGTGGCTGGACAGCTGTCTGGTGGGAAAGGACCTGGGGGTGCTGGGTGACAGAAATGAGCCAGGGGGGCAAAAGGACAGCAGCAGCCTGGGCTGGAGCAGCAGTGGTGTGGCAGCAGGAGCAGGGCAGGGATGGTGCCCCTGGGCTCAGCACTGGGGAGGCCACAGCTTGAGGGCTGGGCTGAGCTTTGGGCTCCTGGCTGCAAGAAGGAGCTTGAGGAGCTGGAGCAGGGCCAGGGAAGGGCAAGGAAGGTGGGGAAGGGTGTGGGGAAGAGGGCTGGGGAGGAGCAGCTGAGGGAGCTGGGGGTGCTGAGTGTGGAGCAGAGGAGGCTGAGGGAGACCTCCTTGCTCTCTGCAGCTCCCTGAGAGGAGGCTGCAGCCAGGGGGGGTTGGGCTCTGCTCCCCAGCACCAAGGGCCAGGAGGAGAGGCAATGGCCTCAGGCTGCCCCAGGGGAGGCTCAGCTTGGACATGAGGAAAGATGGTTTTAGTGCAAGGGTGGTCAGGGATTGGCCCAGGCTGCCAGGGGGGCGGTGGAGTCCCCATGCCTGGAGCTATGTTGCAACCATGCAGATGTGGCACTCAGGGACATGGACTTGGCAGGGTTAGGTTAATGTTGGACTCAGTAAAAGCCCCGAAGGAAGGAATCAGCCCAGTGCTTGCCCAAAGGATTCACACTGACACAGGAGAGGTTGCTCTGAATTGCCTCTGCAGTTTGCTCTCTGCCCTCCTGGGCACAAAGGGATCCAGCAGCTCTTGCATGCCAGAAAGCACCTAACCAAACTTACCAGCAGCATCAGCAATGAATGATCCCAGGTAGATGATCAGAAAAAGCCAGAAATCATTGCTAGAGTGAGAATCCCACGGAGCCACCAGTTCTTCCATCTGTGGAAAAACAGGAGGAGAGTAAGCAGCAGGCAGCCACCAACCCCAGCACTGCTGCTGCTGAGGGCATCACAGCTGGGGAGCTCCACAGACAAGGAACTGGGAAGCAGCCAGCCCAACAGGGCACACAAGAGCAGCAACTCAGGTCACCTTCCTTCCCCCCCGCCCCAGATGTCATTTGCTGTTCGACCTGGCGTCAGACTGCTGTCCAAATCCAGCAGAGCTCTCCAAAGGCATCACAGCATCAGCCAGGCTGATGGAGCCCAGCCCTGCCAAGGTGCACACAGGCTCCCAAAGAGAGGAACAGCCCCAAAACTCCTGCTTGCACCAACTCCCCCGGCAGCCAAGCAGCTCGCTCCCCAGCAGGTCAGCTGCTGAAAGCGGCCCTGGGCTCGAGTGCGCCCTGGAGGCAGGACAGGGACACCTGGGCCACGGGGGGTGGCTCAAGCCAGCTGCACTCTTCTGCCCTTTTAGACCTCTGCAGCTGCTTATGGCCAGCAAAGCAAGCAGGGCAGAAATCCCTGCTCCCACAGAACCAGAGGATCATTTAGTTTGGAAAGGGCCCTTTCAGGTCACTGAGTCCAACAGTCAGCCTAACACACTGCCACAGGCTGCCAGGAAGGTGCTTGGGGCCCATCCCTGGAGAGCTCCCAGGGCAGGCTGCAGAGGGCTCTGGGCAGCCTGCTCCAGTGGAGGATGTCCCTGCTGGGTGCAGGGCTTGGACTGGGTGAGCTTTGGAGTTCCCTCCCAGCCCAGGCCAAGGCCACCACTAAACCATGTCCACAGGGGCCACATAAATCCCTCCATGATGGCTCAGCCACCTCCCTGGGCTGCCTTGGGGCTGCTGCAGCTTGAGGCAGTGCAGTGCAAACTGCCACTCCAAGAGGGTTGGAGTGGCCCAGGGTTGTACAGGGACTGTGAGAGGAGCTCTGCCAGCCCCAGGCATGTGCAGGGCCCAACAGCTATCACCCCAGAGGCATTTGCCAGCCTGAAGCTCCTGTGAACAAGCTGTGGAGGCAGCAGGTCTCCAGGCTTGAGAAGAGAGGGCAGGAAAAAGAATTCAACATTGCTTTAGAGAGAATGGAAACAGAGGCTGCAGAAGAGAACCCTCTGGAGTGGAAGTGCTGCCACAAGAAGCTAGCAAAGCCCACCCAGAGGACTTGTGTGTCTCCCTTTCCTTTCACACACAAGCACTGCCCACCTCCTACCCTTAGGGGCGAGAAACAGTTTGATTTCAAGCCCCAGAAACAGTCCTGCTGGATGCCAAAGCCAGTGCCTGCCCTACAGCCCCCTTGACTGCAGTGCCATGGCAAACAGGTCACCTGCAGCTCAGCACTGCAGCAGCTTGCTCAGAAGGGTGTGCCAGTGTGCAGAGGGCACCAAGCTGGGGACTCTGCCCATCGGCTAGGGGGCAGGGAGGCTTTGCAGTGGGACCTGACAGCTTAGACCTGGGCCAAGGCTCACTGGGTGAAGCTCAACAAGGCCAAAGGCCAGGTCCTGCACCTGGGTCACAACCACCCCATGGGGAGCTCCAGCCCTGGGGAGGTGTGGCTGGAAAGCTGCAGCTGGGAGAGGGCCCTGGGGGTGCTGGTTGGCACTCACTGACCAGGAGCCAGCAGTGCCCAGGGGGCCAAGAGAGCCAAAGGCCTCCTGGCTTGGGTCAGAAGCAGGGTGGGCAGCAGGGCCAGGAGGTGACCACCCCCTGTGCTCAGCACTGGGGAGGCCACAGCTGGAGAGCTGTGCTCAGCTCGGGGCCCTCCCTGCAGGAAGGACACTGAGGGGCTGGAGGTGTCCAGAGCAGGGCAGCCAGGCTGGAGCAGGGCCTGGAGCCCCTGGGCTAGAGCAGGGCTGAGGGAGCTGGGGGGGTTGAGGCTGGAGCAGAGGAGGCTGAGGGAGACCTCCTTGCTCTCTGCAGCTCCCTGAGGGGAGGTTGGGGTGAGGAGGGGGCAGCCTCTGCTCCTTGGTGGCAAGGGACAGGAGCAGAGGCAATGGCTCCAGGCTGCCCCAGGGAGGCTCAGGCTGGAGCTCAGGAGCTGCTCCTCAGCCCCTGGCAGAGGCTGCCCAGGGCAGTGCTGCAGGGCCCATCCCTGGGGGGCTCCAGCAGCATGGAGCTGCTGCCTGGGGCCAGGGTTTAGGATTGAGCCTAAACTGGGCCAAGGGTTGGGCTGAGGAGCTTTGGAGGCCTCTGCCAACAGCTGTGCTCTGTGATCCTGTGTGCAAGGGCAATCCCCAGGTAACAAAACCTACACTGAAGGGACTGTCACAGCAGGAACAAACCAAGGACATCCCATGAAATGAATGGTGATTCACATGCCACTGGAACTGGGATGCAGCACAGCCTGTAAGGGCTCCTGGCAGCAGCTCTCGACTGCAGGGCTCTGTGTTTGACTGTACCTGGCAGACAGGCCTGACAAAGCAGGTTTAAGGATCTCTGGAGTGTTGTCAGAGGCTGGAGGAACATCAGGAACATCTGAATCATTCCTAAGATCCAACTCCACCAGTCCTTCTTCCAGCTCAGCTTCCTATGGCGAACACAAACACCACAACACAGCACAAGGCAGAGGTTAGTGGCTGTCAGGGCACAGGCAGCACTCAGAGGCACTGGCATCCCCTGCAAGCCTGCCAGCAGCCCCTTGCCTCCTCAGAGCACAACAGGGATGCACCAGGGAAGCTGCAGACCTTGCAGGAGACAAATGGGCCCCAGGGACTGCTCAGTGGAGGCCAGGCTCAGAAGTGGCACACTGCCTGCTGTGCCCACCAGGCTTCACATCCTAGGCACCCTCTTAAACCAAGCACAGCAACGTAACATGCAATGGTGGAAGGTGGAAGGGACCTTCAACATCAGCCAGCCCCAGCCCCCTGCCATGGGCAGGGACACTCCCACCAGCACAGCTGGCTCAGGGCCTCCAGGCAGAGGGCAGCCACAGCCTCCCTGGGCAGCCTGTGCCAGAGGCTCCCCAGCCTCACTGACAACAATTTCTTCCTCCTCTCCTCTCCCAGCTCAAAGCCATTGTCCCTCAGCCTGGCACTCCCAGCCCTTGCCCAGAGGCCCTCCCCAGCTCTCCTGGAGCCCCTCAAGCACTGGAAGGCAGCTCTGAGGTCTGCCTGGAGCCTTCTCTTCTCCAGGCTGAGCAGCCCCAGCTCTCCCAGCCTGGCCCCACAGCTGGGCCCTGGGCAGGCTGCAGAGGTGGTGCCAGGGGAAGCTGCTGAGGCTCAGCCAGAGCAAGGGCAGGGTCCTGGCCCTGGGATGGCACAATCCTCACTGCCAGCACAGCCTGGGGGAGGAGGGGAGAGAAAGCCCTGAGGAGAAGGCCTTGGGGGTGCTGGGCAGGGGGAGAAGCTGGCCAGGAGCAGGCAGGGGGAGGCTGCAGCACAGGAGGCCAAGGGCAGCCTGGGCTGCAGCCAGAGCAGGGTGGCCAGAGCTGGAGAGAGGGATCCTGCCCCTCTGCTCTGCTCTGGGGAGACCTCCCCTGCAGGGCTGGGGCCAGCTCTGGAGCCCTCAACACAGGAGGGAGCTGGAGCTGAGGGAGAGGCTCCAGAGGAGGCCACCAAGAGGCTGAGGGGCTTGGAGCAGCTCTGCTGTGGGGCCAGGCTGAGGGAGCTGGGGGTGCTGAGGCTGCAGAAGAGAAGGCTGCAGGCAGAGCTCAGAGCAGCTGCCAGGCCCTGCAGGGGCTGCAAGCAGGCTGCAGAGGGACTGCTGCCAAAGGGCTGCAGGGACAGCCCCAGGGGCAATGGTTGGAGCTGAGAGCAGAGCAGATGGAGCTGGGAGGGGAGGAAGAAGTTGTGGCCCAGGAGGCTGCTGGAAGGCTGCAAGAGGTTGCCCAGGGAGGTGGCTGTGGCCCCATGCCTGGAGCTCTTGCAGGGGAGGCTGGAGAGGGCTGTGGGCAAGCTGCTGCAGGGGAGGATGTCCCTGCTGGGGGCAGGGCTGGGCTGGAGCAGCCTTGGAGCTGCCTTCCAGCCCAGAGCATTCTGGTACTCTGTGGTTCTCCTGCCCCAGCCCCAAGGGAGCTCACAGGCAGAGCCATTCCCTCCCCTCTCATGTCAGGCCTGTGGGTTTCTGCTTCATTTGATCCCCACCCACACAGAACATGCCCCAGGCAAAAGTCTCCAGTGGATCTTACATCACTCACTTCTTTGGCAGATGTGATCCCTGCTGCTCCTGTGCCTCGACTCCCCACACTGCACGGGAGCAGAGCATGCACTGGGGGCAGGGACTATTCACAGCCCAGTCCAACCCCTGCAGGCAGCAGGGGCAGCTGACCTACAGCAGGTCGCTCAGAGCCACACCAAGCCTGACTGGAATGCCTCCAGGGGCCTGCACCACCCCCTGAGCAGCCTCTTGCAGTGTCCCAGCAGCCTCACAGGAAAGAGCTTCCTCTGATGCCCAACCTAAATCTCCCCTGCTCCAGCTCCAAACCATCACCCCTTGTCCTGCCACTGCAGCTGCTCCTGAGCAGTGTCCCCCCCCAGCCTTTCTGGAGCCCTTCAGTTGCTGGCAGACTGCTGCAAGGCTTCCCTGGGGCTGCAGAGCCACGAGGCAGAGATTGCCTGTAGCAGCAACACAGGGCAGGGGCTCTGGTGCAGGCCTGCCCCTGGCAAAGCACACAGATGGAGAAAGCAAAACCTGTGCCTCCTGTCCTGTCCCTCAGAGCTGCTCTCTCAGTGCTGCCCCACAGCTTGGGAGCCATGGGTGCAAAGGCAGGGAGTCTCAGGGCCCTCCCCAAGCCATGTTCAGCCACCTGCAGGCTGTGTGGTCGCTAGAGGACACTCCTCACCCTGCCGGTGATGGGCAGCAGCCCTGCCCCCAGATCACAGCTCAGCCTCTGACTCGCAGAAATCACAGAGCTGGGGCAGAGGCCTCCAAGCTCCTCCAGCCCAGCCCCAGCCCAGCACTGCAGGCAGCACCAAGCCCTGGCCCCAGGCAGCAGCTCCATGCTGCTGGAGCCCCCCAGGGATGGGCACTGCAACAAGGGCCAGGAGCAGGGGAAATGGCCTCAGGCTGCCCCAGGAGAGGTTTAGGTTGGAGAGGAGAAGAAACTTCTGCCCTGCAAGGGTTCTCCAAGCCAATTCTCTTTTTAAGGGCTCTGAGTAACTCTGTGTTTCCCTCCACTGCTGCTGGCCATGGCCAGACACCGGAGTGCTTATGGTCAGCCATGGACAAGCATCAGCAGAACAGCAACAGGGACTTGTCCCCAGGGCTGGGGTGCTGTGAGCACCCCGTGCTGCAGAAGACAACCCTGGGTGGCAGTGACCAACCTCCTCCTTGGCTTCTGACTCGGGAAAGAAGATGTCCTGTTCAGGAAGTGGTTCTGGTCAGCTCAGCAGGTAACTGGAAAACCATGGCATGCCAGCAGGGTGAGCTTGGAAAGCACCTCTGGAGCTCACCCAGTCCAACCCCTGCCAAAGCAGGGCCCCCACAGCAGCTTGCCCAGCAGCACAATGGCCGGGGGGGTTGGAAGCTCTCCAGAGCAGGAGACTGCCCAGCCTCTGTGGGCAGCCTGCCCCAGGCCTCCAGCACCCTGCCCCAGGCCTCCAGCACCCTCACACCAAAGCAGTTTTTCCTTAAGTTCAAGTGAGACTTCCTGGCTTCCAGTTTGTGCCCACTGCCCCTTGTCCCAGCACTGAGCACCACTGAGAAGACCCCAGCCCCCTCCCCATGACCTTCACCCTTTAGCTGCTGAGCAGCACTGATCAGATCCCCTCTCAGGCTGCCCTCCAGCCTCGACAGCCCCAGGGCTCTCAGCCTCTCCTCACCAGAGAGATGCTCAGACCCTGATCATATTGGAGCAGATGTTGGTCAGTCAGAGGGCAGAAGGGCTCTGCAGAGGGACCTTGCCAGGCTGGGCAGATGGGCAGAGGCCAACAGGATGGCATTCAACAAGTCCAAGTGCCAGGGGCTGCACTTTGGCCACAGCAACCCCAGGCAGAGCTACAGGCTGGGGGCAGAGTGGCTGAGAGCTGCCAAACAGAGAGGGACCTGGGGGTGCTGATTGACAGCTGCCTGAACAGGAGCCAGCAGTGTGCCCAGGCAGCCAAGAGAGCCAATGGCATCCTGGCCTGCATCAGGAACAGTGTGGCCAGCAGGAGCAGGGAGGTCATTCTGCCCCTGGACTCTGCTTTGGTTAGGCCACACCTTGAGTCCTGTCTCCAGTTCTGGGCTCCTCAGTTTAGGAAGGACATTGAGAGACTTGAAGGTGTCCAGGGAAGGGCAACAAGGCTGGGGAGAGGCCTTGAGCACAGCCCTGTGAGGAGAGGCTGAGGGAGCTGGGGTTGCTTAGCCTGGAGCAGAGGAGGCTCAGGGGAGACCTCATTGCTCTCTACAACTACCTGAAGGGTGGTTGTAGCCAGGAGGGAGTTGGTCTCTTCTCTCTAGCAACCAGCACCAGAACAAGAGGACACAGTCTCAAGCTGTGCCAGGGGAAGTTTAGGCTGGAGGGGAGGAGAAAGTTCTTCACTGAGAGAGTCATTCACCATTGGGATGTGCTGCCCAGGGAGGTGGTGGAGTCACCGTCCCTGGAGGTGTTCCAGAGGGGATTGGATGTGGCACTTAGTGCCATGGTCTCGTCATGGTCTGTGGTGCCAGGTTGGACTCGATGAGCTTCGAGGTCTCTTCCAGCCTTGGTGATACTGTGAGACTGTGATCTTCCTGGCCCTCCCTGGACTCTCTCCAGCAGTTCCCTCTTGAACTGGGTAGCCCAGAACAGGACCCAGGACTCCAGATGTGGCCTTGCCTGGGCAGAGGGTGAGAAGAACCTGCCTTGGCCTGCTGGCTAAACTCTTCTTCCTGCCCCCCAGGTTATCCTTCCCTTCCTTGGCCTCGAGGCCACATTGCAGGATCTTCCTTGGGCATTCCTGAGCTGTGTTGCAAAGCTGAAGGTAGTTTGGGGTTTGTCTTCCACTGGTTCTTGTGGCAGTGCAGAGTAAAAGTGACCAAATACCTCAGGACAGCAGCCAGGCTGCCAGGAGCAGCTGGATGCAGCACAAGCCACTGCAAAGCACAGGGGACAGGCACAGGCTGCACCCTCAGCACCTTCCGAGCTGGGAACTCAGGTGCTGAAAGCAGCAAATCTAAAACCCTGCTTCCAGTGAAGAGCCTAAGAGACAGCTGTGTGTGAGGCACTGCAGAGAGAAATGCAGAACCATGGCACTGATGTGGTTGGTACAGAGCCCTGACTAAGCTCACCCAGTCTAACATCAGCCCAGCACCACCACAGCCACTGCGCACAGCCCTGCTGCCGTGGCCACACAGCTCTGGAACATCCCGGCCAGGGGGGCTCCACCAGCCCCTGGCAGCTGGGCCAACCCCTGACCACCCTTGCACTGAAACCATCTTTCCTCATGTCCAAGCTGAGCCTCCCCTGGGGCAGCCTGAGGCCATTGCCTCTCCTCCTGGCCTTGGTGCTGGGGAGCAGAGCCCAACCCCCCTGGCTGCAGCCTCCTCTCAGGGAGCTGCAGAGAGCAAGGAGGTCTCCCTCAGCCTCCTCTGCTCCACACTCAGCACCCCCAGCTCCCTCAGCTGCTCCTCCCCAGCCCTCTTCCCCACACCCTTCCCCACCTTCCTTGCCCTTCCCTGGCCCTGCTCCAGCTCCTCAAGCTCCTTCTTGCAGCCAGGAGCCCAAAGCTCAGCCCAGCCCTCAAGCTGTGGCCTCCCCAGTGCTGAGCCCAGGGGCACCCTCCCTGCCCTGCTCCTGCTGCCCACACCACTGCTGCTCCAGCCCAGGCTGCTGCTGCCCTTCTTGCCCCCCTGCCCACCCCCTGCCTCCTCTCCAGCTGCTGCCCCCAGCACCCCCAGGTCCTTTCCCACCAGACAGCTGTCCAGCCACTCTGCCCCAGGCCTGGAGCCTTCCTGGTGATGTTGTGACCCAAGTGCAGGACCCAGACCTTGGCTTTGTTAAATGTCACACAATTTGACCTCAGGCCATGGATGCAGCCTGGCCAGGTCCCTCTGCAGAGCCTTCCTGGCCCCCAGCAGACCACCATTCCCCCCAGTTCAGTGTCACTGCTGGTGCAGCCTCAGGAGCAGAGGGAAGAGGCCAACAGGACAGCTAGTGCCACATGGCAAACAGCTCAGCAGGTACCCAGCACCTCCCTGACTCTGCCAGGCTCATTGGTGTTCAGCATCTCCAAAGCACCCAGAGAGAAAGGGTTCTGTATCTGTAGGCTTTGGTGTTCTCAAAGACAAGACCTTCATCCTCAGGCCAAACCTCTGCACAGGACCACAAATGCTTGGCCCAGAAAGGAGGAACCAGTGAAAAGCCTGAGCCTCCCCAGCAGCAGCCCAGGGAGCTGGGACCCCTGCCACAAGCTCATCTCCTGCCTGGGCTCCTACCTGCTGGCTGCTTCACAGAGCTCCCAGAAGATGGCTGCCAGGCAGACACAAAGCCACAGACAGGTGCCCCTTTCATGCCCAAAAGGACACAGGGCTGCAGCTCAGGGCCTGCACTGCACTGGGCAGCAGGCTCCCAGAGCCTCCTCCTCCTCTCCGCGGCGGCTCCCGGAGCCTGCTGCCTGTGCTGCACTTTTCCCAGGACACAGGCAGGAGCTCCCAGGCAGACAGCAAATGCTCTTCTTGGAGACTGCTGCACCTACATGAGAGCACCTGGGCAAGTGGAGACATTTTGACCAGCTCATGTGAGAGAGGCTACCAGAGCACGCACTGCTGTGTGGCTCGGAGCCTCTCGGAAGGGCTGTCCCCCGGCAGGGCAGCTCCTTCCCTGCCTCAGCAGCTGGGCCCTGCTCTAGACACAAGCCATTCAGTGGCCTCAAGCAACCAGGAACTGATGCCCACAGCCAGAAATGCACCACAGCTCCCCTGCCCTGTCCTACTCCAGCAGCTCTGCGCAGCAGGAGGCGGCACAGCGGTGTGGTGACTTGCAGGGCACATCCTTTGGGCAGTGCTGGGAGGCAGTGACCTGCTTTGCAGCAGAGTGCAAACAGCTGGGGTCTGGAAAGAGGCATGGAGCACAGAAGTGGCTTGGCTGGGACAGACCTCTCAAAGCACCAGTCCAACCATTCTCCAGCTCTGCCACGGCTGATGGGTGACCGTGGCCTCAGCACCAGCGCCTCTCTGAAGCATCTCCAGGGGTGGGGCTTCAGCCACCTCCCCGGGCAGCCTGTGCTAGGCTTTGAGAATGCCTTCAGGGAAGAAGTTTATTCTAATCTCCAGCCTAACCCTCCCCTGGCACAATTTCAGGTCATTCCTCTCCTTCTATCACCTCAGACTAGGTAGAAGAGCCCAACCCCCACCTCAGTGCAGCCTCCACTCGAGGTCTCTCTCCTCAGCCTCCTGCAGACTGCACCACCTCAGCTTCTCATCACACCTGCTCTCCAGACCCTCACCAGCTTCTCCAGACCCACTCCAGCAGCTCAGTGAACACAAGGTCAGTCTGCAGATCTCCACCTGCCACACAAATTAAGTGCTTGAATGCCAACTTCCTCTCCTTGCCAAGGGCTGCAGAGCTTCCTGGAGGCACTTCTGCAGGAGGCTCTCGGGCAAAGAGCATCCAGGGCAGGCAGTGGCACGAAAGGGACACCTAGGACAACGACACTGACTCCAGCTCACCACAGGACAGCAGGAAGAAACAACACAGCCAGGACACTGCAAAGCCCTGCAGGGCAAAGGCACAGGCTGGGCAGCTGGCAGTAAGGCAGCAGCTCAGCAAGCTGCCGAGCAACCCAAGACACTGAGACCTGAAGAGCTTGGGAACTTCAGGCAGAGACCTCAAGGAGGGCACACAACCTGCCCCCAAACCACAGCAAGGAAGCTGGTCCTTGAATCACAGAAGGGGTTGGAAGGGACCTTCAACATCAGCCAGCCCCAGCCCCCTGCCATGGGCAGGGACACCTCCCACCAGCCCCAGCCTGCTCAGGGCCTCATCCAGCCTGGCCCTGAGCACCTCCAGGCAGGAGGCAGCCACAGCCTCCCTGGGCAGCCTGTGCCAGAGTCTCCCCAGCCTCACTGACAACAATTTCTTCCTCCTCTCCACTCTCAGTCTCTCCTCTCCCAGCTCAAAGCCATTGTCCCTCAGCCTGGCACTCCCAGCCCTTGCCCAGAGTCCCTCCCCAGCTCTCCTGCAGCCCTTCAGGTGCTGCAAGGCTGCTCTGAGGTCTGCCTGCAGCCTTCTCTTCTCCAGGCTGCACAGCCCCAGCTCTCCCAGCCTGGCCCCACAGCAGAGGTTCTCCAAACCTCTGATCATCTTCATGGCCTCCTCTGGACCCTCTCCAACAGTTCCATGACCTTCTTGTGCTGGGTCCCCAGAGCTGGAGGCCGTGCTGCAGGTGGGGGCTGAGCAGAGCAGGAATGTGAAGCCTATGAGCAGTTATTTCCAGTTACCAAAAGCCTATGCAAGGAGGAAAAAGCCCTGCAGCTTCCCTGGCCCTCAGTGAGCACTGAGCACCTGTGGCCACAGCAGGCATCACATGGAAGGCACCAGAGCACACCCTGAGCACAGGACTGGCAGCACCATGCAGACACATTTGGTGTTCAAGCAGCTCTGCAGCAGAGCTCTTCTCTAGCTTGGCAAACGAGGTGCTTGGAGGCACAGCACGTCCCTGCCCCTGCAAGCCTGAGGTAACTGGGTCAGCCAGAGGAGGAGCAGCACAAAGCAGTTACCACACGAGGAGACAACCAAGTGTGCTCCTGCATTCCACGGGAAGCAGAGGGGGAAGCTGCTGAGCTCTGCACCAGGAAGCAGTGCAAACCGAACTGCATCATGACAGTCCGCAGCAGCTCGGGCTCTGGACATGCAATCCCCATGCCAAATAGGTCAGCTCTGAATAGCCACAGGACAAGAAGCTCTCCACATCCTGTAAAGGTCAGGCAAGAGGCAGAACAGAAAGATAACCACCCAAGAAGGTATACATGAAACAGCATGACCAGGAGCTCCCCCCCAAATCCCTGCAGGCATCACCTGGGCACTCACATCCGTGGGGTGCATGAATCCCCATCCTTGGAGATGTCCCAAGGAGGCAGAGCTGTGGTGCTGAGGGCCATGGTTTAGCCCCAGCCATGGCAGCTAGGGAATGGCTGCAGAGGGTGAGCTTAAAGGTCCTTTTGCAACCAAACCCATTCTATGATTCCAAACTGAGACTCAAAGTGTGAGCAGCTGGTAGGAACCAGCACAAAATGCTGCTTCATCTTCACTAAAGACAGCCTCAAAGGTACCACCCATCCCCAGGGCCACCTGTGACCCAGGGCATGCTGGGCACAGGCAGACTGAACAACCCCACAGAACAAGAGAGGTCCTCCAAGCAAGGCAGCAAAGTCATCTGTGTGGTGGAAAAGGTTTTCCATGGGTAATAGCTCAAACAGCATCCCACACTGATCACTTTGCAGAAGCCCTCTAAGCTCCTCCAGCCCAACCATCTCTGCCACTGCCCAGGCTGGGCTGAGCCATGGCCTCAGCACCACAGCTCTGCCTCCCTGAAACCCCTCCAGGGATGGGCATCCAGCCCCCTCCCTGGGCAGCCTGGGCCAGGCCTGCAGAGCCCTTGCAGGGCAGAAGTTTCTTCTCCTCTCCAAGCTGAGCCTCCCCTGGGGCAGCCTGAGGCCATTGCCTCTCCTCCTGGCCCTTGGTGCTGGGGAGCAGAGCCCAACCCCCCCTGGCTGCAGCCTCCTCTCAGGGAGCTGCAGAGAGCAAGGAGGTCTCCCTCAGCCTCCTCTGCTCCACACTCAGCACCCCCAGCTCCCTCAGCTGCTCCTCCCCAGCCCTCTTCCCCACACCCTTCCCCACCTTCCTTGCCCTTCCCTGGCCCTGCTCCAGCTCCTCAAGCTCCTTCTTGCAGCCAGGAGCCCAAAGCTCAGCCCAGCCCTCAAGCTGGGCCTCCCCAGTGCTGAGCCCAGGGGCACCATCCCTGCCCTGCTGTGGTGGTTTAAGCCTTAACTGGGAGTTAAGAGCCCCTCACATGGGGGCAAGGCTGATAATCTCTCCCCTGCTCCTCTCTCCCTCCCTCCCAACAGAGAGGAAAAAAAGGAAAGGGAAGGAGCAAACCCACCAAGCAATAATTTGGAGCTGGCCTGGAAGTAGAGAGGTAAAGAGTTGTCTTTAAACAAACCAAACCAAACCAATATCTAGATCAATGCCAGGCAAGGTTCACAAGGGCAAGGAACAGGGATGGATGGGAGGGGACAAAGAGGGACAGTACAAACCAGTCTCTGTCTGAAGAGGCACAGAGGCAGCAGGGAGAAGGATCAGGCCCCACCACATGGCAGAGGAGCAGGAGGCAGCCACAGTAGCTCTCATCCAGGGGAGGCAGGAGCCAACAGGAGCTAATGGCTGCACTGTCCTGCTTTTCATACCCTAGTTGGGCAGGGAGGGGGGAGTGGAACAGACTCAGCTTCCCAGGGGGAAATGCCCTGCAGGGAGGGCAAAGCACCCTCAAGCCTCCCCTCTGCTGCCCACCCACTGCTGCTCCAGCCCAGGCTGCTGCTGCCCTTCTTGCCCCCCTGGGCACCCCCTGGCTCATTTCTGTCACCCAGCACCCCCAGGTCCTTTTCCATCAGGCACTTTCCAGCCTCTCTGCCCCCAGCCTGGAGCCTTCCTGGGTTGTGACCCAAGGGCAGAACCCAGCACTTGGCCTTGTTGGATCTGCCCCCACTGGCCTCAGCCCATGGACGCAGCCTGGCCAGCTCAGGCGTGCCTGTCACCGTTGGACTCCCACAGCCAGCATCCAGGACAGGCACAGAGCAGCAGCATCCCAGACTGAATCAAACTCTAGGCTGCTGAGCACCTAAATCAAAAGTGCTGCAGGCCTATGGTCAAACCTGTGTTCTTATCTCTGGAAATCCCACAGGCAAGCCAAGAGGAACAGCAGCCACATTTAGGAGCACCCTTCTGAGACCTGGTGAGCAGAAGAGGCGTCCAACAGAAAGGCTGCTTTGAAGACAGCTCACTGTGCCCTCAGAAATGAGCTTAGCCTACAAAGCAAAGCAAACCTGAACACCACCAGTGGAAAACAGATTTTGAGCAGCCTGCTGCAAGCAATCCTGTTTAGAAGTTAATTCACATCCACAGAGAAACGCTAACTGCACACCTAGAGTTTAAAGGTTACCTTAGCATAAGCCACAGAACTGATGAAAACCCAGTCCCAGTCACCAACCCAGCCCCACCATGGCCACTGAAGCCTGGCCCCAAGTGCCATGGCCAAGTTTCTGGAACACCTCCAGGGATGGGCATTCAACCCCCACCCTGGGCAGCGTGTGCCAGACTTGGAGAACCCTTTCAGTCAAGAAGTTTCTCGTGTCCAGCCTAATCTCCCTGGGTTAGCCTGAGGCCATTTCCTCTCCTCCTGTCCCTTGTTCCTGGGGAGCAGAGCCCACCCCCACCCCACCCCCGGCTCCAGCCTCCTCTCAGGGAGCTGCAGAGAGCAAGGAGGTCTCCCTCAGCCTCCTCTGCTCCACACTCAGCACCCCCAGCTCCCTCAGCTGCTCCTCCCCAGCCCTCTTCTCCACACCCTTCCCCACCTTTCTTGCCCTTCTCTGGACCTGCTCCAGCTCCTCAAGGTCCTTCTTGCAGTGAGGGCTCCAAAACTGAACCCAGTATGCAAGGAGCAGCCTCCCAAGTGCTGAGCACAAGAGCACAATCCCTGCCCTCACTGCAGCACCACACTGCGGAGTTTCAAGTTCATTGCCTTTGAGTTCAGGCAACCAAACACAACTGACTCTCGAGCTCCAGTCTCCAAGTCCTTGGCCACAGTGCGCAGGGCAGGCTCCACAGCTTCCACATCCACAGGGATGCATGGGGAGTTCTCCAGCGAGTCTTGCAAACTCAATTAAGCACCAGAAGCTTTCCTGCTCTTTCAGTCGTAGCTGCCAAAGCGAGAGCTCCTCTCTGGCTGGATGCAGCCAGCAGCCCTGCCGGGGCTAAGCCTTCAGCCCCGCACACAAAAGAACAGCGCGGTGGCAGTTTTGCCGCTGTCATGAACCTGATGCACAGGCGCAGGGCTCTGACAAGCTCCTGCCTTAGCAGAAACGCCACGCCAGGAGTCCTCTCCAGGCCAGAGGTGAACGCCTATCATTCCCAAAGCCATAAAGCAGGAGCGGTGGCTGGCCAAGTGCTGACACGGCCTTTCCCCGGGCTTGTTTTCCGTGCCCCTGGCCCGGCCACCCTCAACCTCCTGGTCCAGCTCCTCGGGCGAGGGCCGAACTCCGCAGGGGGCAGCCCGGGCGCCCACGGCCCGCACCGAGCCCGGACGCTGCTGCTTGGCTCTCATCGAGGCCGGGAGGATGCAGCGAGGCAGCAGGACACGCGTGGGCTCCTACCCCCCGCGCCACCGGGCGCTGAGGCCCACCTGGCAGGTCGCCCGCCGGCCGCTCCGCCAGCAGCGCCCCGGCAGCGCGGGGAGGGCCCCGCCAGACGCTCTCCGAGGCAGGGCCGGAGATCCGGGGCGGGGGTGCGGCAGCCTCGCTTGCCGGCCCCCTGCCCTCGCCGCCCGCACACCTGCCTCCCGGCCCGCAGCCCTCACCTTGTCGCTACCCGCCTCGGCTGCCGCCTCCTCCTCCTCTTCCTCGGCGACCGCCCTCCGCCGCCGCCGCGCAGACATCTCGCCGCGGGGACCCAGCGCTCACACCGCGGGGCCGGGCCGGGCCGAATGGACGGGGACTGCGAGGAGGCGCGCGGAGCCCGGCCGCCTTCTCCTTCTCCTTCTCCTCCTCCCCTCCCTTGTCCTCCTTCGCCCCTGAGAGCTTGGCGCCACACCGCCGGGGGCCGGGGGCTCTCTGGCTGGGGCCGGGGCCGGACCCCAGCGCCCTGGAGCGGAGCAACCGCCGCGTCCCCGGCGCGCGGGGAGCAGAGGGCGGGGCGGGAGCGCCCAGGTGCGCGCGGAGCCGCCACCCCCGCCATAGCCCCGCCCCCCGCCATGGCCCCCCAGGGACGCTGCAAGGGGCGGGGCGGGGCCAGCCCGGGGCTGGCGGCCAGGCTCGGGGAGCGACAGCTTCGGCTCGGCTCGGCTCGGCTCGGCTCGGCTCGAGACAGGTTAAGCTTGGCTGGCTTGGCTGCGTTCGGCTCAGCTGGCTGGGCTGGGTTCGATTCGCTCGAACCCTCTGCTTCCAAAAGAGAAGAGAAAGGGAAGAAGGGAAGAGCTGAGGGAGTGGGAAAAACTCAAGCAGCTGGGTAAAGAGACCAATCACAGCATCACAGTCTCACAGTATCACTAAGGTCGGAAGAGACCTCGAAGATCATCGAGTCCAACCTGGCACCACAGAGCCCATGGCACCAAGTGCCACGTCCAATCCCCTCTTGAACACCTCCAGGGACGGTGACTCCACCACCTCCCTGGCAGACACATCCAAATGGCAATGACTCTCTCAGTGAAGACTCTCTCACCTCCAGCCTAAACTTCCCCTGCACAGCTTGAGACTGTGTCCTCTTGTTCTGGTGCTGGTTGCTAGAGAGAAGAGGCCAACCCCTTCCTGGCTACAACCACCTTTCAGTAGTTGTAGAGAGCAATGAGGTCTCCCCTGAGCCTTCTCTTCTCCAGGCTAAGCAACCCCAGCTCCCTCAGCCTCTCCTCACAGGGCTGTGCTCAAGGCCTCTCCCCAGCCTTGTTTGCCTTCTCTGGACACCTTCAAGTGCCTCGATGTCCTTCCTAAACTGAGGGGCCAGAACTGGACACTGACTCAAAGTGTGGCCTAACCAGTGCAGAGTACAGGGGCACAATGACCTCCCTGCTCCTGCTGGCCACACTATTCCTGATGCAGGCCAGAACAATGCCAATTGACACAGACAGAGACACAAAGCAAAGTGGGAACCAGCCCCTGATGGCAAGGAGACACGAGTGGCCCCACAGATGCTTGACAGAAGTACCCGGCTCTGCTGGGCTCGGCTGCCCTGGGATCGGAAGGTGACGGCAAGGCTCGGCTGGGCTCGAACACCTGGAATCACCTCTGGTACCACTGATACTGGGCACAAGTCCCAGGCTGGGCTCAGCATCAGATGGGAACTGGGCTCAGGAGCTGGATTCTGGACCTCAATTCAGGAACTCAGGAGGGAGATGAAGGTGTAGGGGACAGAGTGCTCCTGTGACAGCAGTCGGGCAGAAGAGCTTGGCCCTGCTGATCCCATCAGCTTCCTCCAGAAGATGCCATCCGTGGGCGTGCAACCCCTTGTTGGGCAGTTTGGGGTCCCCTCAGCTGCCTGCTGCTCCCCACCGCTGCCACCTCTGCCTTCCTGCAGCCCCAGGTGCACCCAGGTGGAGCCGTGCCCTTGGTCTGCAGGCCAGCCCTTGGCAGGAGCTCTGCCATCAGGTCCTGAGTGCCAGCAGCAGCCCCGGCTGTGCCAGCCTGCCCTGAGCTGCAGGAAGTGCCTGGGTGAGCAGAGCCTGAGCTGGGCACTGGCAAGGGCAGCCTGTCTGATCCCCCCCCCGTGTGCCTCCTCCCCTGCCTCCCCACAAGCCCCTGCAACGCCAGCGTGGCCCTCAAGGCTGTTTGCTCCCGGCTCTCAGCATGGCCCCAGCCCGCTGCACGCCGTCTGACCTGCGCCATGTCCCCAGGCATCCAGGGGCAAGATCTGCCCGCCCTGGCACCATGGGCACTGCAGCCCACAGCACTGCAGGGGAGCCAGGCAGTGCTGGGCTTCCCTCTGGGCTGCTGCTGTCCATGCCAGAGGCAGGTTTCCTGCTGGCCCCCTTCCTGCCCCACCGCCCCACCCCTGCCAAGGTGGTGCCAGCAGCCTGCACAGACGAGAGAACACTGCCTAAGAGCTGGCAGGCAAGAAACTGCTCTGCAAGGGCAGCTCCACAGCCTCTTCCCTGGCAGCCCAAGGCTCCTCGTGAACTGGCCCTGGAAGCAGCCACCTGCCCCGGGAGCAGTGCAGCAGCTGGAGGGGAGCAGCACACAACATCACAGAGCCAGGGAAGGCTTGGGCTGGCAAGAGCCCTTGGAGCTCCTCCACTCCAACCTTCTGTGCCTCTGCCCAGGCTGGGGCTGAAGCAGGGCCTCAGCACCACAGCTCTGCCTCCTGCAAACCCCTCCAGGGCTGGGCTTCGAGCCCCTGCTGGCA
>CM037645.1:1139540-1176002 GCA_015227895.2 Colaptes auratus
AGGAGGACAGGGATGTGGCTGGTGGGGAACACCTTCTCTGAACACCACATCACGTCCCAGGCACATCTGTGCCAGCTGCAGCTCTTGGCACCACACAGGAACAGACAAAGAGGGAGATGCCGAGCACTAGAGAGGATAAATGGGATCCTGGCAGTCAGTGATGCCACATGGATATTGCCAGCAGGGCTGCAGAGCCAGGATGGCAGCAGATGCTGGGTGCTCGGCAGCAGGTCCCTGTGGCCCTGTTAGAGTGGTTGCTGTCGCTTCCCCAGCGTGGTGGAAGGACAAAGGTGGTGGTCAGGTGAGGCTGGTACTGCCCAGAGGGAGGCGTGAGGTGTGGGCAGGAGGTGAGAGACGGGCTGGGAGCAGGACTGAGCCGGGGGAAGCTGTGGATCCCGGGCAGATGGAGGCTCTGCTGCTGTAATCCCTCCTCATGGCTTTCCCCCAGCAGGTGTCAGGCTGGACCAGCAATCACCAATCAAAAGCAGAAGCAACCATGCTCTGCCACCAAATACTTTTGCTGCTCTAGAAAGGAGACAAATATTTTGCCTTCCTTAAGGGCATGGAAAAGACTGGAACATCTCATCTAAGGAAGGGAAAGGAATTCTGAATGACAACAGAGGTGACTAAGCAGCAGCCTGCAGCACCCTCCTGCTCCATGCAGCTGTCTTTCTCAGGCAGTGACCAAGTCCTGCTCCCCTCTTTCACGTGTGCCTGACCACAGTCCCAGCCTTCCTCAGCAGATATTCTGGGTACACCCCAGGTGGGGACAGGATATCAGTCAGGATGTGAAGCACAGCACCAGCCAGCAGTGTGCCCTCACAGCCAGGGAGTCCATGGCAGTGGATTCCTGCAGTGCATGCAGAAGAGTGTGGCCAGCAGCAGGTTGAGGGAGGTTCTCCTCCCCCTCTGCTCTGCCCCAGTGAGGTCACAGCTGGAGTACTGGGTCCAGTTCTGGGCTCCCCAGTTCAAGAGGGGCAGGGAACTACTGGAGAGAGTGGAGGCCACAAAGCTGCTGAGGGGCCTGAAGCATCATGGTGAGGAGAAAAGGCTGAGAGCCCCGGGGCTGAGAGCCTGGAGAAGAGTAGCCCCAGAAGGGATCTGACCCAGGCTCAGTAAGAGCTGAAGGGTGGACCAGACCCTTTTCAGTGGTGTCCAGCGACAAGGCAAGGGCCAAGGGACACAAACTGGAACCCAGAAGGTTTCACTTAAACAGGAGGAAAAAATCCTTTGGTGTGAGGGTGCTGGAGGCCTGCAGCAGGCTGCCCAGAGGGGCTGTGGAGTCTCCTGCTCCAGAGAGACTCCAAACCTGCCCTGGACATTGCAATCCTGGGCGTGCTGCTCCACACCACCTTGCTGTAGCAGAGGTGCTGGACTAGATGGCCTCTGGAGAGCACTTCCAACCCACATCAGTCTGTGGTTCTGTGACAGAGCAGCACGGGGGCATAGCATGTCCTCTGCAGTGGCTGGAAGCCCCTGGGGAAGACAGAGCTCACAGCCTCCACTGGCAGCTGGAGAGGGGAAGCTGTTACACACAGAAACCATTCCTGTGTGGTCAGATCAAATCAAGAACACAAAGTGGCATCGGTGCCAGGCTGGCATCTCCAGTGCAGCCCCCGGTGCAGCTGGCCCTTGGCCCTCCGAAGCCCCTTGAGGGACCCCTCTGAAGGTGAGCTTCTGGAGGCATTCACCTCTGGGTGCATCTGGAAGTTGGGGGTGCCAGTGAAGTTGTAACCTGCCGGGGTTGCTGGTGAGGCGATGCCTCTGTCTTTGGCTGCCACCAGAGCTCTGCAGGCAGATGCCCAGGGACAAAAGAAAGCCCAAATGAAATAAAGCCCAGGTGAGATACATCCAAAAGCCTGGCTCCTGGCAACTTTTCTGGCCAGTTTTGCCTGGGTTTATCACCTAGAAAGAGAGGACAGGGAGGGTGGCATTTCCTGTGTGGAATGTTAATGCTGATTTTATGGTATTTTAGTGTACTCTTGGCTGGCGATTTCGTAGCCTTACAAGAAATTTCCGTTTCCACATCCCCATTAAATGTCTGATTCATCTTCTTGGCTCAGGGTAATGCCTCACAGCTACACCACTAAAGAATCAGCCCTCTGCATTAGATAAATATAAGACCAAGTCTGATTAACCTATTAACTATTTTTAATTAGCTTTTACTGTTCTTCAGCTATTCCGTGGTCGGGAGGAAGCAGAGAGGGAGCCTGCTGGTTCTATGGAGTTGTATAGAGCTCAGCATATGGGCTGAGATTATTCATCACCGTTGGCAGCAGCTCTGCTGGAGGGAATCTTGCAACAACATCACAATTTTCCTGCTAGACTGAATGCCATAATGGACACATTTGTGGCGTGAGTTATGGGCAAGATAGAAACGTGCTAAATCTTTATAGCGTTTTTATGCTCTGTCTTCCTTCTTGGTAATCAGATCTTGATGAAGAGTTGGAATTAGCAACCAGAAGAGCATTAGGCTTTGCTGGCTGGGTTCCGTTCCACCACGCAGGGCAGGCAACAAACGAAGCAGTGGCTTTGTGGTGCTGCTGCAGCAAGAAGGTGCCTCGGTAGCTCTCCAGCGCTTCAAGCACAGAGCCTGCGACGAGGAACGTGGGGGAATGGCGAGGGACTGCTTGATTTAGCTCAGACAAACCCCTCTCTGCTCACGACGGCTTCCCGGGGCAGCAGCTGGCCAAGGTGGAGTCCCTGGTACCTGTCCACACTGCTGGAGGGCTGAAATTGCTCCGGGCAGGGCAGAATCTTAGCCCCCCTTGGAGGCAGCATCCCGGGCACGGCTGGGCACCGCAGGTGGCACGGTGTGGCGAGCTGCAGCTGGGGTCTCCACCCCATCGGACGGCAGAATACCTCACCCTGCTCTGCCCAAGCACTTCGAACTTTGACATTTTAGGTGTTCTCATCGTTTGTTTCTTTTCCCCTTCCAGACACGGCAGGACCACTCCGATGCCACGAATTTCAGAGGTGCTCAGCACTCACACTTCCTACACCTGCTACACCTCCAAAGAGCAAGGAGGCAACGACAGCTTTCCCTGACAATTTTCCTTCTGTGTACCTCTTGACTCAGATCTCCACTTCCTCTCCGTGTGCCCGAGGTCTCCATCACACCCCTCCCAGCCCCATCCACCTCCTCCAGCCCATGGTCCCTCACAGCTGGGGAGCCTCCCACACCCTCTGCCCCGCTGGTTGCTCACTTCTCTCCACTCGCACCCCCTCGGTTCCCTCAGCAGCCTCTCACTCCTGTGTTGTTTCACTTCGTAGTTGCTTTATTTACAACTGGGCGGTGGAAGTGCTTGTGGTGAGCCCTGGTGAAGGGCAGCCCGCTGGGTACTACCGAGCAGCCCCGTCCAAAGCGGCTCCCGCTCAGTACCCACCTTGGCTCGAAGAGCGGCTTGGCTCTGAGATTTGTTCACCATGGTGGCGAAGTTTGGGCTGGGGTGGATTTTACTCCCATGGCTGCTTCGGGTGCCCCCCACCTCCCTGCTCCACTGCGGAGTGGCCTCGGCACAGCCCCCGGCCGCTGTCGAACTTCGCCTGTCGGCGGCTGTACTTAGGGAAAAGAAAAGCTGAGTGTGGAGAAGCAGGGAAAAGAGAAGCTGAGTGTGGGAAAGATCCAAATATCGGTGGTTTTAAATATTTCTGGGTGATAATTGTGAGAGACGCAGCAAGGAGGGGGTGCTGATGGCTGCTTTGGAGTCCAAACTCTCTCTCGAACACCTGGGATGAAGGTGCGGTCCCGAAATGACAGCTCCTGTTCCAGCTGTTCACAGATTCCTAGAGTGGTTTCGGTTGGAAAAGACCTTCCCGATCACCGAGCCCAACCATTCTCTAACTCCACCAGGCCTGGTACTAACACTTTCGTACAGAAAGGAGGGAGGAGAAGAGCTTTGTGCGGGAGCGACTGTTCTGTTTTGCTTTCCCCGGGGATGCTGAGCGCTGAGCACCCGTTTCACCGCGAAGGCAGCACGGAGCCGAGGGAACAGCCGGTGCCGGTGAGACGGAAGGGAACAGAGCACAGCGCTGGCCCCGCCGGCTGCCCGCAGCAGCCCCCAGCGACCTCGCAGCCCGCAGCGGGGCCCGGCATGACCACTCTGAAGAAGCAGGCGAAGGGCAGCCCTGCGGGCTCAAGCCCCGGTTCCGCCGGTCCTGCCGTTTCAATGCCGCCGCTGCCGGTGGCCACCCCGGGAAAGGTTCCTCGGGGCGCTTCGAGGAGGGTAGCAGCGGGTCCGGGGCGGCGAGGGGAGCCCCTGTCCTCCCCTGCCTGAGACACACCGGTGCAGCCCCCGCTTCCAGCACCGGGAAGGGAGGAGAAGCAACTCCCCTGGGTGCTGGCCACGCAGCCTCTACCCACCCAAACCAGTGTTAGTTTTTCTCCTCACAGTTAAAACGCACAGGGATCGGTTGTAGAAGCAGCCCCCGCCCCATCCTCCCCACCGCTGCTGCCGCAGCTGAGCCCCGGCGATTCCGGCGGTGCGGGGCTGCTCGCTGGCTCCGGTGGAACCGGCAGGAACGGACTTTTGGGGGGATTAGTGTTATAATAATTTAGATAAAAACAAAAGCAAAATCAGCCCTGGAGATTTAACCACCGGCGCCCGGGGTGCTAGTGCAAAAGTTACGGCGAGGGAAGGTGCTGCTCGATGCGACCTTCCTCCAAGGCGGAGTGCTTTTCACTGCGTTGAGAATGAAATTTAAACAATTGTAAGGGATGCACAGAAATAGAAGAAAGCACCGTCCGGGGCCGACGATCGACGCGCTTCTGAGATCTGAGATCTGTAATGACAGACATTAAACAAAATGCAAATTGCACTACCAGCCTTTCCCCCTTTTTGTTCTTTCTTTTTTTTCCCCCAGGCAGGAGGAAATGCAGCTCCCCAGGGGCACGGGCAGCACAGGCTACGAATCGTGCGGGGTGATTTTGCAGCGCCCTTCCCTCCCTGGAACGTTCCACAGGGGACATTTTCCCTTCCAGCCCCAGGCGATGAGAAGCGCCGGGAGCAGCCCGAGACGCTGGGGACGGGAGTCGAGTGGGCTCTTTGCGGCGGGACGGGGAGATGCAACACCGGACAGCGGCCGGTGTGCCGCGGGGCGAATACACAGAGAGCACCCACTCGGGTCCAGAACCGGGCAGGGAGGCCGTGCCGTGCCGCGCGCCGTGCCGCGCCGTCTGTCACCAGCTCGCTGCAGGGTTGGGGCAGACGCGAGCAGGAGGCGAGCGGCTCCGCTCCCCGCAGTCGTTCACGGGGCACGGAGATACATGGAGCGAGAGAGACAAGGGGGAGAGGGAGGAGGAAGAAAAGCAAGAACAGTATGGAGAGTGAATGCGGCGTGTGAGGAGAGATGAAAGAGATAAGGAACGAGAGCAAAAAACTACAATGAGAGAGAAAAAAAATAAAATGAAAAACAAAAAAATGTTAAAAGAAAAGAGAAAAAATAGAGAGAAAACTGGAAAAATTAAAATCAAGAGGAAAAGAAGAAAACAAAAGGAGAGGAAAAGTGCAAAGTAAATGTGAAAGAAGAAAGAAAAGGGGGAAAAGGAGAAAATGCAAAGAAAAAAAGAAGGAAAAGGGAACGGAAGAGGGAGAAGAAAAATGAAAGGAAAAGGGAGAGGAAAAGGGAGGAAAAGGGGAGAGGGGGGAGAAAAAGAAAGGGAAAATTGGAAAGAAATTAGAGGAGAAAGGGAAAGGAAAAAGGAAAGAGGAAAGAAAATGAAAAAGAGAAAAGAGAGAAAATGAAATTTAAAATTGAATGGGAAAGAAAAATGAAAAAGTCAGGAAAATGAAAAAGGAAAGATAAAAGAAAATTAAAAACAGGGCAAGAAAAAAGGGAGGGAAAGGCGGGGAAAGGGGGAAAGGAAAAAAGAAAGAGGGATGCAAAAGGAGAGGGGAAAGGAGGCGCAAAGGAGAGGAGAGGCGAGGCGAGGCGAGGGGAGGAGAGACAGGAGAGAGGCAGCGCAGGGAGCGGGCCGGCCCGAAGTTGGCGGCGGGCGGGCGCGGCACGGGTGGGCAGGACCCGCCGCCGCCCCGCCCCCGCCCGCCGCCGCCGCCGCCGCGCCCGCTGCCCGCCGTGCCCCCGCTAAAGGAGGCGGGGAGCGGGGCGGCCCGGCAGTGTTCCCCGAGCCGCGCCCGCAGCCAGCCAGCGGGGCAGCAGCGCCGGGAGGGATGCAGGGCGGCGGGGAGAGGGCAGGGGCGGCCCCCGCGACGCTGTGAGCCCCGGGTTGTGGCAGGCGCAACGAGGGGACCTCTCTCGGTGTGTCCCCGCCGGCCTTGTGCCTCACGCACGGCAGCAGGCACCGCCGCTCGGCTTACCAACTCCGGCAGCGGCCGCGCAAGCACAGCCCTGATGCCCGGCGGGGCGGCGGGGCCGCCGCTCGGGCGCTCGGCTCTCCGTTAGAAGGCGGCGGCCCCCTCGGGCTGGATGCGTGGCAGCAGTACGGGAGGTACCCCCGGGCCGGCCCCGGCCGCCGGGGGCCCCGCGGTGCTAGGGGCCGCCTGGGCCCCCCGGGCCGGCCCGGCGGTGGAGCGGGGATGCTGGCGCTGGGGCAGATGGACGGCGCGCCCCGGCAGGGAACCTTCCTGCTGGGCAGCCCGCCGCTGGCCGCCCTGCACAGCATGGCCGAGATGAAGGCACCGCTCTACCCCGCGTACACCCTGCCCGCCGGGCCCGCCTCCTCCTCCTCCGCGTCCGCCTCGCCCGCCTCCGCCTCTCCCTCTCCGCCGCTCGGTTCTCCGGGCCTCAAGGCGCCCACCGCCGCCGCCTCCTCCTCCTCTTCCTCCGGCAGCGGCGGGCTCTCGGCGCTGGGCTCGGCCCCGCCGCAGCTCTCGGCAGCCACCCCTCACGGCATCAACGACATCCTCAGCCGGCCCTCTATGCCCCTGCCCGGGGCCGCACTCGCCTCGGCCTCGCCCTCCGCCTCCTCGGCGGCCCCCACCGGGGCTGCTGGCCGGACTGCCCCGCTTCGGTAGCCTCAGTCCCCCGCCGCCGCCGCCTCCTGCCCTCTACTTCAGCCCCGGGGCTGCCGCCGCTGCCGCCGCTGTGGCCGCCGGGCGCTACCCGAAGCCGCTGGCCGAGCTGCCCGGCCGGACGCCCATCTTCTGGCCGGGCGTGATGCAGAGCCCGCCCTGGAGGGATGCTCGCCTCGCCTGTGCCCCCCGTGAGTACCCAGCGCCGAGGTGGTGGGAAGCGGGACCGGGGAACCCCCGCCAGAGGGGAGTCCTCGCATGCGGGCACCGCGGTGAGACGCTCCCGGGACCCTCCACCGCCGGACTCGGCCGTGGCCGAGAGGGATTGGTTTTGCTTCGGTTTATTTTTTGTTTCTTAAGTTTGCCTTTTCCCCCCCTCATTTTGCGGTGTAAAATGTCGGTTGTTACTGGGGAAAAGCGGAGCCCTCTCGGGGGCAGGCGGCTGTGATGCTTTTCCCGTCCCCTCCGGGGACTCTCGGGGGCCGGAGCCGCTTTCAGCGGTGTTCACAAACTTTCCCCTTGTGGGGCTTACCCCCACCGTCCGTTTGCGCTGTCTGCAGCATTCCTCGCAAACGATATCGTTTCCATCTTTTCTATCTTTAAAGAAGATAAAAAACTATACGGAGGGAGTCGCGCAGCCGGCACCGCCACTCCCGTTACAAACCGCCTCCCCCTCGGCTCCCGGGACTGGTCCCCGTAGTTCCCCGGGACCGTTTCAGAGCGAAGCGCTTCCTCAAATCTCGGTAGATTAACGTGTCCGTGCCTTCCCTTTCTCTCCCCCTCACCGCCAGATCAAGGCTCAATTTTGCTGGATAAAGACGGGAAAAGAAAACATACCAGACCCACTTTTTCTGGCCAGCAGATTTTCGCTCTGGAAAAGACTTTCGAGCAGACGAAATACTTGGCGGGCCCGGAGCGAGCCCGGCTGGCCTATTCGCTGGGGATGACCGAGAGCCAAGTCAAGGTGAGAGGCAGCAGCTCCCGTACCGACAGCTGCGGGCCTGCGGACCGCAATCCCCCTTCCTCGGAACCGGGGAACCAAAGGGATCCGCCGCCGCCGGGTGGTGCCGAGCCCGCGGGTATAGGGCTGGGGCTTCCCGGTAGCGAACTCGCCGCTCGTTGGTGGGCTGGGGAGCGGGGCTTAAAGCCTATCTGATGTAAAACCCAAACCCAGGTCGGACTGGGAAGCCCGCTGCCTTCCCAGCTCTGGGAAAAAGGGGAAATCTTTTCCCTGGGGAAACTCAGAGAGGATGTATGGGAGGATTCAGGGGGGAATATTTGTCCTGCACCTTTCCTTTCGCCCCCCCCCCAAAAAAAAAAAACCACCCCAAACAATCACCAAACAAACAAACAAAAAACCCCAACCGAACAAAACCCCCAACCAACCACACAAAATCGAACCCAAATCTCCTGGTCCCCTCAAGCCCCGGTCTGTCAAGCAGGGACCTCGACCCACACCCGCACCGTCCCGCCCCGAACTCTCCGTTGGAATTAAAACTCCGAGCTGCAGGCAATGAGCAGGAGAAAGGAGCTGGGAGAGCGAGCTGAACCCACCGCCCCTCCGACCCCGGAGAGCTGTTTGCTCCAGGGCCGCGGGCACACGAAGTGCCTGACGAGTTCGGCCAGGATGGCCTCTCGATGGTGCTTCTGCTTTCAGCCTGATCCAGAGACCCTCTTTTGTCACCGCAAATACGTCCCGGCGGCTGCGAATATAATGCCCCTACAACGAAAATACCCGCCCCCCCCGCCTCTGTCAGCGCCCTGCCAGGGAGTAAACACATCTGGAGAGGGATTCAGCCCCAAATATGTGTTGCTCAACCCCTCTTCCCCAAATCCCGGGCAGGAGGGCAGAGAGAGCCTCAAGCCCACCGCGGACCTCAGAAGGGGCCGGGATGGGTGGCCGGCGGTGCGGGGAGCGCGGTGTCCCGGGGCTCGCATGCTTTTCGTTGCCGGGGGTCGGGGGGAGTGATCTGATTGCCGGGGGGGCGGGGAAGAGAATGGTCCGATGGCCGAAGTGGGGGAACTGATCTGATAGCCGCGGGGGCGAATGGTCTGATGACCGACAGAACGGGAATCGGTGTCGCACGCCCGGGAACCGGGGAGCAGCGGAGGGCAGCGGGGCGGGTGGTCCTTTGCTATGGTTGCTGACAGTTGTCTTCGGGGACAGGTCTGGTTCCAGAACCGACGGACCAAGTGGCGGAAGAAACACGCGGCGGAGATGGCGACGGCCAAAAAGAAGCAGGATTCGGAGACGGAGCGGCTGAAAGGAGCTTCAGAGAACGAGGAGGAGGACGACGACTACAACAAACCCCTGGACCCCAACTCGGACGACGAGAAGATCACACAGCTGCTGAAGAAACACAAGCCGGGGGGCAGCGGGTTGCTGCTGCACCCCCCGGAGGGGGAGACTTCCGCCTAGCCTCCCCCCCCCGCAGATCGCCGCCGCTTTCGGAGATGTACAGATCTATTTTTGTAGACTCTACACGCCCGGGAGGAAGAGGAGGAGAAGTCGGAGGGGAAGCAGAGAGGACTGCGGTGGAGCGGGCGAGCCCGTCTCCCCTCTGGCTCGCAGTGTTTGTTGTAGGGGAGCGGTGGGGGCTACCCCGGCGACACCCCCCTTCTCCTCATCCCACCCCGGTGGCCCCGGGTCCCGCTCCCGGTCGTTGCGGCGGCCGCTCTTTGTAAATAAACCGTGAGTCCCCGCGACCACAGGCGTTCTTTACTGTGAATATTTAAAATGTAAAATACCTTCTTTTTTTTGTACAGCGGGGGCCGCCGCACTTCACCCCCCCGGCCCCAGGCCCAGCCCGCTCCCCTCCGGGAGCCCCAGAAACGGGCAGCAACAGAGCCACCGAGGGAAACCCGCCCCCGTGGCTGCCCCCGGGCCCAAAGAGCAGCGGCCCCCGTGTGCTATTTATTCGTATTTTTTGAAACACATCGTGCAAAGGGGGAGGGGGCGGGGGGAGGGAGAGGGAACAGAGTCGGAGTCACTTACACCCCCAAAAATCAACCTCGGCTTGACGGAGTAGCTGGTGGGAATTGTCACAACCACTTCCAGCCAGAATATAAAATCCATTTAGTTGCTCTCATTGAATTCAAAGTGTGTTTTCTCCCCCTTTTTTGTACCATGTGGAATACTCGAGAATGTAAATCGTTTCCCCCCTCCCCCCTTTCATTTTCTGAGGCTAATAACGATGATCTGTCGTGATACAGCAGCCTAACATTTCCTAATTTATATGAAAAAGAATTCGGTTTGTAAAGCGAAGGAGGAGAAAATCCCTTTGCGAGACCAGTCCGATGTAATGCACTTTCTGTTCAAAAAAGAGAGAGAGAGGGGAGGGGGGGGAAGCAAGCAAAGGACGATAAATCAATTAAACCGGTTTCAAAACGCCTGCTGCCTTCACTTAAAGGGTACAGATAATCCGATCGCATCAGAGATTAAAGAAGGAAACCGGGACGCGGGAGGAAGGGGGAAAGAAAAGAAGAAAAGGAAGGAGGGAGAATTTTCAGTATCTTTTGTTCAATCTCAGGAACACTTCGGTTGGGGCTTTTGGTTGTTTGGCTTTTGTTGGTGTTTTTTCCCCCCCTGTGTGGTGATTTAATTGTTTATTTTTCTTTCTTTCCATCTTTTTTCTTTCATTTTTTTCTCCCTTTTTTTTCCCTATTTTTTCTTTTTTTTTCCCTTTTTTTGTTGTGGTTTTTTTTGTTGTTGTTGTTCCGTTGCTTTCGGGTTTCATTTTTTTTTTGTCGTTCGGTTGGTTTGGATTTTAGGGTGGTTTGATTTGCTGGTTTGGTTTTTCGTGGTGCCGCTGGTTGGTGGGTTTTGGCCGGGGGGGGGAGTTGTTTTGGTTTGGGTATTTTCTGCTTTGGTTTTGCTTTTGGGTTTGGTTTGCTTTTGCTTTCCTTGGGGGTAGGGTTTTGGGGGTCGGTTTGGTGGGGTTTTTTCGTTTGTCTGTTCGGGGGCGTTGCCTGCTTTGGGGGTTTATGTTGGGTTTGGTGTCTTGTTCTGGTGATTTGTTTGGGGGTTCGTTTTTTAGGTATTTTTGGTTGGTTTTGGCTGATTGGCTTTTTCAAATCGTGGCTTACACAGTCCGTTTTGGCGTGGGCTAGCTGCGTTCCTTGTCTGTCTTTCTGTCTTTCTGTCTGTCTCTCTGTCTTTTTTTTTTTTAACGCTGGAATTTATCCACTTTATTGTGGAGGTTGCAGAAGGGTACAAAAATAAAACCGGGGGGGAAGGGAGGGGGAGCTTGGGCTGGCCACAGAAGCCTCCGTGTGGAGGACAGAGCTCCCCGGAGCTTTTGGCCTCAACCTAAATTAAGCCAAATGAACTTTTTATGCGGCGGGCAACGCAAGTTGTTATCGAGGGCAGAGTTGATGCCATTATTGTGGGGATAGAAACTGCTTTCCGAGAAGAAAACGGCGACTAAAATAGGAACCCGGCTGAAGGTCTAGAGTAAATATTTAGACCCAATACCGAAACAACCGCTTTGAATTGAAACTCATTCTCTAGACGCGATCATTTCCATATCTAAACAGACCTGAAACAATTGCTTTTTTGCGCCCTTTTTTCTTTCTTCCTTTCTTTCTTTCTCTCTCTCTCTTTTTTTCCCCCCACTGCTGCAGCAGAGCAAATAGAAGCGCTGACACAGGAGAGAAAGGGGCAGCGACGCTGGAGTGGGGGGAAAAAATAAAACAAACAACAAAAAAGAAGAAATAAATTGGTGTTTTTCCGTGGATTTGTGAATAATTTTCTACATGAGGAAAAAGAAGGAGAAAAAATAAAATAAAAAAGCAAAGTGGAGCCGAGGCTTCTGTGCTGCTTTCGGTTTAGGGAGCGGCGGGACCGGGAGGAGCAGCGCTGCTGGCTGGGCTCTCCCTGGCAGGGACGCTGGGGGTTTCTCATCGCCCACAGACATCCTCCCCGCTGCCCCCTTTCCGCATCCCCCCACACCCACACCCCGCAAAAAAAAAGACAAAAAAAAGTCTTTGCAAGAGCAGGAAAGGAGAAGCCAGGCCGTGCCCAGGGTGCCCACCCCACCCTGCCGCTCTCGCTGGTACCATTTCCCCGCAGGTTTTGAGCGAGTGGGGGGAAAGACCTGAAAACGTATCGGGGCCGGAGGGCCGCGGAGGGGAACGGCCACTGCTGGCTGGAGCGTGGCCGGGGGCAGCGGGGCTAGCCCGAGGGTCCCCTCGGGGCTGGGGACACCTTCCCACACACAGCGTCTTCCAGCGGTGCCCGGCTGGGACGTCACCAGCTCCTCCGGCAGGTAGCGGGGCACAGGCGCCGAACTCTGCGGCGTGTCCCGGGCTGCCAGGAGCACCTCCCGTCCGCTCTTCCAGTTGACTGCAGCACCGACTGAGGAAAGCTTTCCAGTTAATTGACTTCTGCACAGAGACCCAGCTGGCCACCAGTTGAAGTTGGCACAGTCAAAGTGGAATAGCGGGGAGGTGGAGCGGGCGGGGGGGAAAGGGGGGCGAGGGAAAAAAGCCAGCTCTGATCGCTTGGTTAGACCGGTTTTGTCTGGGGCGCTGGAGAAAAGAGCAGGTCATTCACATGAGCTCACCGACCCCCCTCTCCCCCTCTCTTTGGGGCAGGTTTTGGAAAGCAGAGCCGGCCCCGCTGTCTCTCCAGCCCCCGCCTCCTCCAGCAGAGGGCTTGTTAGGAGAAAGATTCGACAACTGAACCTCGGGAGCGTTGCCACGGACCAACAATTAGGAGACAAAATGTCAGCGGGTTTCCACGGAGGCCTGAAGCCCTCCTCCCCACTGTCCACCCCGCTCCTCCCCGCCCCCCGCCTCCGTGCGTGGGGCCCGGCCGAGAAGAGCCGCGGGTATGACACGCAGGAGTTTGTTGCATCAGGGTAGCAACTCGGGGACAACGACACGAAGTGAGCAGCGCACAGCCGTGTCAGCAGAGGCATGGGGGCCGGCACAGCCGCCCCCCGCTCCCTGCCCTCCCCGGCAACCCGAAACCTCCGCGGGGATTGAACGGCCGCTCACACGCGTGGGAGCGGCGGGAGGCGGCTGTGCAGCCGCGTAGCGAGGCGGGAGGTCCTCGGCTGAGCACCGCGGCCTCCCCCCCGCCTCAAACAACTCGTGGCTGCGGCTGCGGCTGTGGCTGCTGCTGCTTCGCCTCTTTTTTCTCCTTTCTTCCCCGTCTCCTTCTTCCCCCGTTCTTAGCAGAACTCTTGGGTTCGAACCCCGCTCCCTCCCGCTGGTCCGCGCAGGATTTCCCGGCTCACGGGAAGTAAAAGCGGCTGGTTTGGGGGTTTGTAGTGCCCCAGCCCCCTTCATGTGCCTTCTCCCACGGAAAAAAAATGCCTGGCGATGCAATCCCAAGGTGCCAAAATCGTCCTCTCGCTTTCCCACTGCCGCTGTTCTGCCCGGCTCCTTCCCCATGACAACACGCTGAGGCCTCTCTCCTGCCCCAACGAGCATCGCTGAGGGGGGGGAGGAAACTTCTTGGCTTTCCCCTGCAGAGACGCCCCCGCTCTGCACCCCGCACCAACCCGCGGCACCGGGGGGCTTCGGGGAGAGGAACGGGAAGGAAAAGAAGTGGGCTTGAGGAGCAGCCCCGCCGCTCGTACCCTGCTGCTGCTAGCGGGGGACACGCGTATGGATGCGGGAATTACGGAAGCGAAGCGTATGGATGCGGGCAGGATCGACACTGCCACTGCTACCCGGCCCTCGACAGGCCCCACACCAGCGCTGCTACAGCCCCGAGGCCTTCGGGCTTTTCCACCCCACAGCTCCCAGCACAGGCAGCAGGCTGGAAATGCCCGGACCCCTACCACGGGGGTGCCCGGACTCCTGCCAGGAGGGTGCCTGGACCCACAACCACCGCGGGCCCACAGTGCGGGGACCACTGCAGCGAGAAGACCTCTCCTGTGCCTTCCCTGAGCTCCTGAAGTCCCTTCATCACTGTCCAGCAGTGCTAACTTGTAACGCATCCCATATCAAGCCCACACCGCCTTCGCTTCCCCTCTCCCAGTTTTTTCGCCCTCAGGTCGCTGGCAACAAGACTTTCGTTATATCCGTGCCAGCCACCTTGGGGCTTTGCTTTTGGCACCTCCTCCCTTGGGACAGGAGTCATCCATCATCCCAGAAAGCCCAGGCTTTGAAAAGCGAGCAGTGCGCTTTCCCCCCAGCGCCTCCCGAGCTCCCTTCCCGTACAGAAACTGCTGCGAGGGAGAGACCTGCTCCCGCGGAGGGGTCCCGGCTGCCGCGCCGGCCTGGCTGTCCGCAACTTAAAAAGGCAAGACGAGCTGCTCCTTTCTAATTGCAGCTCCTCCTTTACCTTCTGCGCCCGTGAGTCCTTTCCCGAGACACGGGGTTTGGCAGCTTTCCCCAGCTGCGCTTACAAGTCTCTGGGAGGGAAGCGAACATCTGCCCGGGCACCCCGCACCCCGCCGGGCGCCCGGCAATAACTTCACGCTCCAGCAATCATGATTTAAAAGAACAAAACCGTTTATACCACAGCAACCTGGACAGGCAGAACCGCAACTTTCCTGCACCCCGCATGCCCAGCTCACCCCCGGGGGTTTTACCCGGCTCGGCCGCGGGGCCGGTGGGCCGCGGGGCCGGTGGGCTGCAGGCAGCGCCTGGCGCTGTCCCTGTGGCAATAAGCCGTTGTCGCGCACCCGAGTGCATCCCTGTAATAACGTCCTCGATCATTTATTAAAAGTCGTGTCAAGCGAGCCCATATAATTCATCTTTATGCAAATACATCAATGTCAAACCATTAGTGTATTGCTCCGGTTTTTTATTAAAGTGCATTCTTTTTAATTCAGCCCGGTAAAATACGAGCCCTATTGCTCAAGAATTATAGCAACTATTAGACTAACATATGGGCAACATGCACTCAGAAAATAAAAACCAACAGATAAAGTGGCAGGGTCACAACGGGGAGCAAACACTTAACAAAATGGCAGCGGGGTAATAGATTTTCCTTCCCCGTCCCCAGCGCTGGGGTATCAGGAGGAGCCTGGTGGTGCGACTGTGGGGTGGCCCTGCCCGTTCCCCGGAGCCTGGAGCCAGTCTCATTCGATCCCGTCGCTCGGGGCCATCCTCATCTAGTCTCGGTTCCCGGAGACATTCCCTATCCGGTCCCGGAGCCGTCCCCGCCAGATCCCCGGTTCCCGGAGCCATGCCCGCCCGGTTCCGGTCCCGGAGCCTGCAGCCATCTCCACCCGTTCCCGGCCCCTTACCGCATCCCTGCCCCACCGACACGCACCCCATGCCCCCTCCCAAAAAGCGCCATCCCGAATTTAATGAGAGAGTTGCCCACACCCTCATCACCCCAGCATGGTAATTGAGCAGATCTATTAACTTGTTACACTAGATTTGTTTAAAGAGACTATTACACAGTCATTTAATCAATTTGTTACACTGGAGGTCCTGACTTATGAGACACTTGCCGTATGATTCCTTAATGACTGAATTAATTTGTTTTAATAAAACCCAACATTGTGTACCAGCGCATTGCCAGAAATGTGATTTTTTCCTGCGTTCCGAGGAGGGAAACAGTCCAATGCTTCATCTGATTAGGTCCTTTTCTACGGTTTATCAAAGCCGGGAGTTGCCGTCATAAGCTGCATGTATGGGGTATTTTTCTTCTTTATAGCGTCATTAATTTAATATGGATCATTAGTTCTTTATACACATGCATGTTCTGACAAATGTAGCCGATGAATAATGCACCTCCCGCCCCGCGCCCGTGGGCTCGAATGCATCACGCCGTAAACAGAAACGGCCGCGAGGAGCGGGAAGGAAGACCCCCAAATCACAACAGCCATCTGCATCCCGATCCCTCTTCTCTCCCTTAAGGTCCGTCTCGGAGTGGGGGAGAGCCGGAGATCCCCCCGACACCCCGTCCCGCTCCAGCCCACCCCGTCCCGCCGCCTCCCCGTGCATCCCACCGCGTCCCACGCGTCCCCGGAGCGGGCTCGGGGTGGAGGACAAATAGAATTCCCTGGAATTCAGGTTATCCCGGGAGCCGGTTGTAGGACTCAAGAAAATCGGTTTTGCTTCTGATGGGAACTGACGTGTGCGGAATAAATGTAAATAAAGGCGCGGGTCCCCCCGCAGAGGCGCTTGCGGTATCGATTCCACACAGCACCGGCCGCGTTGCAGACGTTAACGCTCTGCACACGCCTGGGGCAGCTCCCGGTTAGGCGGGGAGGGCTGAACCGCAGCCTCCACGAACGCTTTCGGAGCCGGGACGGCGGCAGCGCTGCGGGCACCGGCAACGAGGTAACCTCGGTAGCGATGGGGGCAGTGAGAAACCCCCGGCCGCGGCTGCCTGCACGGTGCACGGAGGAGGTGGGACCCCGGCCCCGGGCTTGGCGGACACCCGCCTGGGGAGGGCTGGCCGGGGCGGGATGTGCAGCCCCGCACATGCAGCCGTAGAATCTTTTTGGTCGGAACAGACCTTTAAGACGCTCCAGCCCAACCGCTCCCTGCCTCTGCCGAGGCTGGGGCCACACCACGTCCCTCAGCACCACAGCTCTGCCTGTTGAGCACCTCCAGGGATGGCATTCAAACACCTCCCTGGGCAGCCTGTGCCAGACTTTGAAAACCTTTTCAAGGAAGAAATTTCTTCTCATGTCCAACCTAAACCTCCCCTGGGGCAACTTGAGGCCATTTTCTCTCCTCCTGTCACTTGTTCCTAGGGAGAAGAGATCAAGCCCCACCTGGCTCCATCCCTCTTTCGGGAGGCTGTAGAGGGTCTCTCCTCACCCTCCTTTCCTCCAGGCTAAAAACCCCCCTTCCCTCGACTGCACCTCACAAGACCTGTTCTCCACACACAGAATCACATAATCATGGAATCACAGAGCCGTTGAGATTGGAGGAGACCTTAGAGATCAGCCAGAAAGGAGGGCAGCAGCCCGGTTTGCAGAGATTAGCAGCAAAACCTCCTCCTGGCAGAACACCTCACTGCATCGATGTCTATCAGAGGAGGTGTCCACACAGGTCACTTTCATATCCCTTCTCCCGTGCTGCCTGTGCAGGGTTTTGCCCTGATTGTGTTTTTCTTTTACTTTTAATACATTTTTCCAAGTGATTTCCATCAGTGACTTTGTGACCCAGGAATTCAGCTGGGCATCTGCTGCTTGCTGCCTGAGGGGTGGGTGTCCAGGAGAAGGTGCCCAGTAACAGGACAAGGAACAAGGGGTACATGCCCTCCTCCAAGGATGGTGACACCAGGTAGGGAGCCCACCAAGCAGCATCACACCCACACTGCCCTGCTGCCTGCAGCAGAGCTTAGCACGAGAACCCAAAGAGCCTCCCTGCTGAGCAAGTAGAAGGAGGAGGTGACAAAACCTCTGGTGAGCAGTTTGTCAGCCTTCTGACACGGTGCCCCACAGCCAGGCTACCCTTTGCCTTCAAAGCTACATCTACTGCTGCCTCCAAAGGCAGGCAGCACAGCACCAGCAGTGTGTGCAGTAGGGGCAGTTAAGTAAATGGATTTGACCTTCTGCTCAGTTTAACAGATGCTGCCCCTGGCCATCCCCAAAAGCTTGTTTAAAGTTAACAACATCAAGCACTGGGAGGTCACCAGGCCAATTCAAGGTCATTTTAATGCTGGCTAAAGGTTAATTAGATCACTGCATTAAAGCAAGAATAGACTACACTCAACTTTGCTCTAATGAGGACAGACAGGTTTTTTTATATACCTCTTAACTGCTCCCTTTATGATAAGGATATAAGGTATATATCAGGGAAGGAATCTTCCTGTCAGGCCCAGAAATTGAGTTACAGGAGCTCCTCTGGCTCCCCACCAGCATCAGCGCAGCACTGGGTCCATTTCGACGCTTCTTCCATTTGTGCGGTGGAGGCTCTGGGTCTCCTGCTCCTCCCTTTTCCCTGAGCCCCCTCAGAGAGCCTGGGGCTGCTCTGCTCTCCTGTGAGGAACAGCTTGAGGAACAGCGCGCCAGCGTGCAGGGCGGAGCCCCCGGACACTGGGCACTTGCCCGGGGGCGCTGCCGAGGCGCCAGCTCCCCTGCCCAGCAGAGCTCGCCGGACAGGCAGCGCAACCTTCCAGAGCTGCCCGGGTGCGGTGCTGCGGGAGGTGCTTTAGTGGCAGTGGCTTAGCAGCGGGGGGGGGGGGGCGTTGTGAGCTTGGGCTTGGTGATCTCAGAGGTCTTTTCCAGCCTCGGGAGCCCTGTGATGGTGCTGGTGAGTGCTGAACCGAGCGGGAAAGGAGCTGGCAGCCTGGCCAAGGGTACGCTGTGCCCTGCACCAGGGGAGCTGCAAATTGATTGAAGGACTGTATTTAGAGAAAGCCCACCTGGACAGGAGAGGCCATGGAAAGGAGAGCCCCTGGCTGCAGCCTCCCTCTGAGGAAAGCAAGGACCTCTCTACCTGTCTCTCTTTCCTCCCAAGCAGCTCCCTCCCCTCCCCCGCTCCCCGCTGCTGGGCTGCAGGTTGCTCTGGTGTGGACTTCTCTCTGGATGGAGCTGTTCAGCTTTGAGTCAGTAATGAGATCAGAGCTGAGCAGAAGCCTCCTGGTTTAGGTAAAGCCCCTGGCTGCTGGCTCTCCAGCTAAACACAGCTCCTCTCCCTCATCCCTTCCCGAGCTGGAAGTGTAACTGCAGTCTCCTTCGGAGACACTCCCCGGGGGAGAGCTGACTCCCAGCTGTGGTTTCTGGAGCAAGAGGCTTCTCCATCCCAGGTCTGCTTTGGACTGAGAATTCCTCACCGGTTCAACATTCAAATTCATGCCATAACATCAGGCCAGCCGTAAGGGCTCATGCAAAGTGCTGGGGGAGTCACTGAGGTGCGGGGATGATGTCTGCCTGACGTTCCCAGCACCGTCAGTGCACCAGAGCTGCTGCCCGAGGCTGGGGGAGGGGCGTGCGCTAAATCTCCCACCCTGACTCGCTGTGGCAGTGGGAGTGGGAACGGGCAGCCAAGGCCTGAGGCATGCAGAGACACAGCAAGGTGCCAGGCAAGTCACCAGAGGGACAGAAGTGCAGAAGTTGGAGCTGGGGAGCTTACAGGCCAGACGGGGCATCGGGGAACAGCAGTTCCTGGCTGCGGGACTCAGCCCCATCGTCGCCGAGTAGCAGCAGGGGGCACAGGACAGCACAGTAGCACCTGATGAGGTACCTGAGGGACACCTGGCAGGACCAGCCTGCAAGCAGCACCTTCTGCACACGCTGCTGGGTGCCAAAGGTGCCTGTGGGGGTCAGGACCAGGCTATTTGTGATCAGCAAATGGTCCAGCTGTGGCTGATGGGCTGTTCACAGTGAATTGTTCCCCCTGGATTACAGGGGAGAGCTTCTGCCTGGGCTGAGCACCTGGGGGGCAGTGAGGCTGCACCACCACACGCTCTCCAGAGGGCTGTCCTGCTGCTGAGCTTCCAACACAACCATCAAGTTCAGAGCCATTTAGCCCTCTCCTTTTGCTTTAGTAAAGCAGTTTAGCTTAGACTGGAGGTTAGGGGAAAAAAGGTTTGCTGGCAGAGTGGTCAGGGACTGGCAGAGGCTGCCCAGGGAGCTGCTGGAGTCCCTGTCCCTGGAGGTGGTCCAGAACCCTGTGGCCATGGCACAAGGGCCATGGTGGTGGTGGGTTGCTGGTTGGATCTTGGAGGCCTTTTCCAGCCCAAACAATTCTCTGATTCTATTCTGGTACAGGCTGCTGGCCTGCTGCTGCCAGGGCATGCTGCAGGGCCGTTTCCTTGCACTCTCCTCCCACAGCCACCCATCAGATGTCACCTGGAGAGTGCCCTCCCAGCCTGCACTCCCTGTGAGCAGAGAGTAACTCAGGGTTGGCTCCTGCGTGGCCAGCACCCTCCTTCCCCAGTGCTACCCTCAGGACTACTTCAAGCAAACACTTGCCCCACTTCCTCCCTTCCCTACAGCGCAGGGGGTTCAGACACAAGCCACTGCCTGCACCCTCACTGCCCTTTCCCTCCCCAGGTGCTCACCCAGCAGCTCACTTCAGTGAGCATCAGCAGCTGGAGATGCATTACCTGAGGAATTAGATGAATCCTGATCCTGCAGGGATCCTACAGGCAGGCTGGAGAGGGGCTTTCCAAAGGGTGTCTAGAGACAGGACAAGGGGGAATGGCTTTGAGCTGAGGGAGAGTAGCTCTAGACTGGATCTTAGGAAGAAGGTCTTCAGTGTGAGGCTGGGGAGAGTCTGGCACAGGCTGCCCAGGGAGGCTGGGGCTGCCTCCTGCCTGGGGGTGTTGAAGGCCAGGCTGGATGAGGCCTTGAGCAGCCAAGTCTAGCTGAGGGGTGTCCCTGCCTGTGGCAGGGAGGTTGGAGCAGCTGAGCTCTGAGGTCCCTTCCAGCCTGAGCCATGCTGGGGTTCTGGGGTTTATCTTTTGTTTTAGTGACAGAGTGCTCCCAGGCAGTGGCCCCCTGGGAGAGGAGCTGCATGGAGCAGCTTCCTGCTCACAGCCTGGGGAGCTGCCCATAGCAGGCTGTTGCTTGGCTTCTCTCAGGGCTTAAAACATCTTTTCCACAGTGCAGGCTTCCCCCAGATCCTACTGACTCCCTCTTCCACACAAGGTTACCTGTCTAAAACCCATGTTTGGCCAGTGGTGCAAAACACAAACGTTTTCCAGCATCTTTCTCGCAGGACAAGGCTCCCCAAGGTCTCCCCAGCTCCCATGGTGCAAAAAAAGAGAGAAGTTAATCATTTTAAGGGATAGTAATGCAATGAAAGAATCATCCTGTCCAGCCATCCCCACAGCTCCACTGCTAACAGAGGCAGTGCTGGGAGGGGAGGTGTGGTGGGGCTGCTGGATGCAGCCAGCAGGAGATGCTCAGCTGCAGGGCTGCAAACTTCTGGGTGACGCTGGGAGCAGGATTCAAGCTTGTGACAGGCAATGGGCACAGCCTGGGAACGTTCCCTGGGGCTCATGATGTTATAAAGGAGTAAAGAGTGTCATTGGGGCCCTCAGTTTAAGAAGGATATTGAGCTGCTGGAAGGTGTCCAGAGAAGGGCAACAGAGCTGGGGAGGGGGCTGGGGCACAGGGCTGGGGAGGGGTCTGGGGCACAGCCCTGTGAGGAGAGGCTGAGGGAGCTGGGGTTGCTCAGCCTGGAGCAGAGGAGGCTCAGGGGAGACCTTCTTGCTCTCTCCAGCTCCCTGCAGGGAGGTTGGAGCCGGGGGGGGGGTTGGTGTCTTCTGCCAGGCCCCCAGCCCCAGAACAAGAGGCCACAGTCTGAAGCTGTGCCAGGGGAGGTTGAGGCTGGAGGGGAGGAGAAAGTTCTTCCCAGCCAGAGGAATTGGCCACTGGGCTGAGCTGCCCAGGGAGGTGGTGGAGTCCCCAGCCCTGGAGGTGTTCCAGAGGGGCTTGGATGTGGCCCTTGGAGCCATGGGTTAGCTGTCAGGAGGGGCTGGGTGACAGGTTGTTCTGGATGAGCTCTGAGGTCTTTCCCAACCTGGTTGATTCTATGATTCTCTGATTCTTAGCCTCTTTTTTTCACACTAAAAGGTCCTCCCAGGCCCCACTCACTGCCATATGAAATAAAGCCTCTCAGATGAGCACTTGGGTGATTGTGCAATGCATGGAGGAGTAGGCTGAACAGCTGCTGAGCCTGGGGCTCTGCTAGGAGAAGCCAGCCTTGCTCTCAGCTCACCTGCTGAGGACCTGGGCAAGTGTCTTCTCACTGGGGCTGACCAGCTCCAGACCAGGTACAGACCAGACTTGGCAGAGTCAGGGCACCACAGATTGCACTGGGCTGGAAGGGACCCTCCAAGGCCATGCTGCCCACCCCCCCTGCAGGCAGCAGGGACAGCTCCAACAGCATCAGGCTGCCCAGGGACACTGCAAGTTTGACCTTTGGCCCAGGGATGGAGCCCCAGCCACCTCCCTGGGCAGCCTGTGCCAGGGTCTCTCCAGCCTCCCTGTGCAGAGCTTCCTCCTGAGCTCCAATCTAACTCTGCCCTGCTCCAGTTCCAGACCCTTGCTGCTCATCCTGTGCCCCTTCTGAACAGCCCCTGCCCAGCCTGCCCGGAGCTGCCCTGCAGGCACCGAAATGCAGCTGTGTGATGGTTGGCCTCCATGGCCACAGAGTCACAGAGTCACCCAGGTTGGAAAAGACCTCAGAGCTCATCCAGTCCAACCCAGCCCCTCCTGACAGCTAACCCATGGCTCCAAGGGCCACAGCCCAGCCTTTGCTGAACGCCTCCAGGGCTGGGGACTCCACCACCTCCCTGGGCAGCTCAGCCCAGTGGCCAATTCCTCTGGCTGGGAAGAACTTTCTCCTCCCCTCCAGCCTCAACCTCCCCTGGCACAGCTTCAGACTGTGGCCTCTTGTTCTGCTGCTGGGGGCCTGGGAGAAGAGACCAACCCCCCCCTGGCTGCAACCTCCCTGCAGGGAGCTGGAGAGAGCAAGAAGGTCTCCCCTGAGCCTCCTCTGCTCCAGGATCTTCAAGGATCTTCCAGCCAAAATGGTTCTGTGATTCTCTGCTCCCCAAAAGCCTGATTGTGGCAGAGCTGCTGCTCCTGCTGAGAAGCCAAATGCCCAGGTCTAATCTGAGTGCATAAAATATAGATACATCAAAATAATATAAATGTAAAGTAGGTGTGGATGAAGCCCTCCCCCCCCTCCCCCCCCCTCCCCCCCCCCCGGCACAGCCCTGCACACAGCTTGATCTGAATCGCTCTTAATTGCTGATGTCCCCCGAGGAGGCCACCAAGAAGGGTGTTGGGGGCCCCCTGCTCATGCCCCAGCTCAATGCCTGACTCTTGAAGGTGCTCTGGAGCTGCATGAATCAGAAAGGAGCCCCCTCCCCCCTCCCCATTTTATTAGAAGGCAATAAAACCTGCTGCTGTCTCATTAAATTTAATGAGCCTTCATAAAAGAACCATTACACTGTGGAGGTGATGTCAAGAATAACTGTGGTGCTTAGTAAATAAACCAGCGGGGGGGCACTGCCGGGCAGCCTCCAGGTGCCACACAGGTAGGTGGCTCTCAGCAGGGCCGGTGCCAGCTTGCTCTGCTTCGCACCTGAGGCGAGTGGAGCCCCTCGGGGCCGGGACCAGCGCTCTGCCACAGCTTTGTTGACTTGGGCAGTGGGAGCCGGGCAGCCTCAGCGAGCTGGTGGGTGAGACCAAGCTGTGTGGTGCTGGAGGGAAGGCATCCATCCAGAGGGGCCTGGGCAGGATGGAGAGGGGAGCCCAAGCCAGCCTCACCGAGTTCAACAGGCCAAGGCAAGGTTTTGCAGCTGGGTCAGGGCAACCCCAAGCACACATCCAGGCTGGGTTAGGGCTGGACTGAGAGCAGCCCTGCAGAGAAGGACTTGGGGGTGCTGGGTGCTGAGAAGCTCAGCATGTGTGCCAGCAGCCCCAAAAGCCACCTGTGTCCTGGGCTGCATCAAAAGCAGTGTGGCCAGCAGCTCAGGAGGGGATTCTGCCCCTCTGCTCAGCCCCCACCTGCAGCACTGCCTCCAGCTCTGGGGTCCCCAGCACAAGAAGGACCTGGAGCTGCTGGAGAGGCTCCAGAGGAGGCTGTGAAGATGATCAGAGGGCTGGGGCCAGGCTGGGAGAGTTGGGGCTGTTCAGCCTGGAGAAGAGAAGGCTCTGGGGACCTCAGAGCAGCCTTCCAGGACCTGAAGGGCTTCAAGAGAGCTGAGGAGGACTGTTCACAAGGGTCTGTGGTGACAGGATGAGGGGCAGCAGCTTTAAACCAGAGCAGGGCAGGCTTAGGTCGGACACTAAGAAGCAGCTGTGTCCTGTGAGGGTGGTGAGACACCGGAACAGGTTGCTCAGAGCAGCTGTGGGCACCTCATCCCTGGAGGTGTTCAAGGTCAGGCTGGATGAGGCCTTGAGCAGGCTGGGCTGGTGGGAGGTGTCCACAGCAACCCCACGGGCAGGGAGGATGATCTCCAAGGTCCCTTCCAGCTGGAGCCATGCCGCGGTTGTGTAAAGCCTTCCCTCAGCGCTTTCCAAGAGGGAGGTGAGCAGCGCGGCACCGCCCCGAGGGCTCTTGCTCCTCTGCTTCCTGCTCATTCGCTCTCAGGTGGCCCTCGCCATGGGAGCACAGCACCAGCAGCCCCTGGGCACAGACCTCGTCCATCAGAGCAGATTTGGCAGCAGCGTGGGGACACAGCACCACGCAGCTGCTGAGCTGGGAGAGACCTCTGGGGCCGCCCGGTCCCGGTGCTCGGCAGGGAAAGCTGCTTCAGCAGCAAGCCCTTGGGCTGCCCATCGGCCATCTCTTGCCAGCCCACAGCCAGCAGTGCTGGGCGGTGCTGGAGGCCCTGCAGCCCGGGCTGGGCTATCAGCGCTGCAGAGCCGTTTGCCTCCCCCTGCCCGGCAGCTCCCACAGCCACGGCCCCGCAGCGTGATTGCTGCCTGGCCTCGTGGAGGTGATGGAACGCTGCCAGGGCTCTCATTGCAATTTGATCAGCATATTCATGAGCCCCACTTCTGCAGTGTTGCAGAAACAACACAAATTGGTTTGTGGGTGGTGAACTCCCCCTGCTTCCCCGGCGCGGCTGGCTCGGCACCGAATCGCAGATTGCAGATTAGCAGGGCCGGGCTGCTCTGGCCCCGGGACCCCTCCCCGCACTTCCTGCAGGCTCCTCTCTGCTTTGCAATCTGCTTTTTCCTCCTTGTCCAGCTCGGGGGGGTTGCTGCCTCTGCCATCCTGCCCAGCACACCTCCCTGCCACGGCTCCATCCCCTCGCTGGCAGCAGTGCCTGCTCCGGGGAGAGCCCAGCTGTGTGCCAGGGCAGCTCTGGGGCCCCCAGCACAAGGACCTGGAGCTGCTGGAGAGGCTCCAGAGGAGGCCACAGAGATGAGCAGAGCCTCCCCTGTGGGGCCAGGCTGGGAGAGCTGGGGCTGTGCAGCCTGGAGAAGAGAAGGCTCCAGGCAGACCTCAGAGCAGCCTTCCAGTGCCTGAAGGGCTCCAGGAGAGCTGGGGAGGGCCTCTGGGCAAGGGCTGGGAGTGCCAGGCTAAGGAGCAATGGCTTTGAGCTGGGAGAGGAGAGACTGAGAGTGGAGAGGAGGAAGAAATTGTTGTCAGTGAGGCTGGGGAGCCTCTGGCACAGGCTGCCCAGGGAGGCTGTGGCTGCCTCCTGCCTGGAGGCCAGGCTGGCTGAGGCCCTGAGCAGCCTGTGCTGGTGGGAGGTGTCCCTGCCCATGGCAGGGGGCTGGAACTGGATGGTCTTGGAGGTCTCTTCCAACCCAAAGCATTCTGTGATTCTATGTTGCCTACAGAAAGGATTAGACACAACAGCCAGAGGCAGTTGCAGCTCTTTGGATGAAAGCTGCTGAAGGACACAAATTGTTCTCAGAGCAAATTGTGGAGGCTCCAAGCCTGGAAGTGTTCAGAGGCAGCTTGAAAGGGGCCCTGAGCAGCCTGGCCTGGTGAGAGTCCCTGCTCTGTTCTGCATGGGAGTGCAGCAGGAGCAGCACAACCCTCCCACAGCAGCTTCTCCCTCCTCTTCCCTGCCAGCTGCCACGCAGCTCTGAAGCTGCCCCAGCAATGTCAACTGCTGGAGCAACTGCCCTTCGAGGTTGTGCCCCTGAGGGGTGGGCTCACAAGTGACAGCAGCTGTGCTGAGGGCAGCAGCAGCTTCCCCACAGCCACGGCTGGGCCAGCCTGGCAGGGCCAGCACCCACCCAGGGGCAGCTGAGTGCTGCTGGGGTGCTCTGGGAGCACACTGGATTGGAGGGGGAGAGGTGAAGGGGACACAGCAGCCCCTGGCTCGTGTGGAGGCACTCCAGCAGCACAGTCCCTAGGGCACACTGGAGCCTGGCCCTCATTCCCTGAGGCTGAATCTCACAGCAGCTTCTGGGCGAGCTCCACTCCACCCCAAGATTGGTTAACTCACCTCTGGCAGGGAGGCCACTGCTGTGTCCGGAGAATCAGAGTCATGAAGGCTGGAAAAGGTCTCTGAGATCATCAAGTCCAACCTCTACCCAACATCTGCATGACCCATGTGCCAAAGTGCCACATCTACTTGCTTCCTGAACACCTCCACCACCTCCCTGGGCAGCCTGCTCCAGGCCCTGACCACTCTTGCAGCAAAGAGTTTTCCCCCCACCCCCCCTGGTGCAGCCTGAGGCCATTGCTTCTTGCCCTGTCATCAGCTGCTTGTGAGAAGAGGCCAACAGCAGCCTCACTCCAACCTCCTTTCAGGTAGCTGTGGAGAGCAAGAAGCTCTCCTTTCAGACTCCTTCAGGCTAACCCCCCCAGCCCCCTGGGGCTCCCCCCATAAGGCTGCACTCCAGAGCCCTCAGCAGCTCTGCTGCCCCATGCTTGCCCTGGAGCTGCCTTCACAGAGCCCCGGGATGCCAGCTGAGGGCACCCCAGGGACCACAGGATGCTAGGGGCTGGAAGGGACCTGGAAAGCTCACCCAGCCCAAGCCCCTGCCAGGGCAGGGTCACCTGGAGCAGGTCACACAGGAACACATCCAGGTGGACTGCCGGCTCCAGCCTGCCCAGGTCCCAGCGCAGCTGCAGCGAGCTGGCTCAGCACCCTGGCAGGCTGAGGCTCAGGCTGCCCCATGGAGGGGCCTCCACTGCTGCCCTTGGGAGATGGTTCCAGTCTCTGGCTGTGCTCATGGGGAAGCATTTGGAGAGCCTGGGGGGCTCCTGGGCTCCGTGGGGGCACTGTTGGTAAGGGGGGGCAGGCTGTCCCTGTGGGAGCCTCTGGCAGCCGATGGTCCCCTCGGGAGCCAGCCCAGGGTGCCCTGCAGGCTGGCTGTGCAGGGCGGCTGCAGGGCAGCCTCGCACCTGGGGCCTGATCTCATTTCTCGGCAGAAAGATCACTTTGGACTCCCATTGTTTGGGTGGAAGAATGAAAGGTTCCTGATGTGATTAGGGCCTGGGTTCCCCAGCCCTGCCGCTCCCGCGGCGGAAATTGCATTTAGCATGGGACAAAACTATCAATACAGAAAGCAATTGCAAAGACACAGCCTCAGAATAGATTCCCCTTCCACCCCCCTCCCCCTCCCCCTCCCTCTTCTTTCCCTTTTCCTTTGCCAGCCTCAATTCATTGCTCAATTTAAGGACGGAAATGGTGTTTGTCACAGGGCTCCTGGCACAGGAGTTCTGCCCACAGCAGCCACAGCCACAAAAGGCAGAGGCAGGAGGCTTCGGGAGGGCAAAGCACCCAACCCAAGCCACAACAGGGCACCTGCTGCTTGTACTCCTAACCCATTGATGGCACAGAACACAGATAATCCAATCTGCTGCTGCAAACCAGGTTTGTGTGGCTCTGCTCCACTGCTTCACAATGCTGCACCTCCAACTCGACAGTTCCCTCGTGTTTGCCTTCTCCTGCAGCTGAGAGAATGCACTGGGCAGGGCCCAGCTGCCGGCAGGGAGCACTGAATGCCGAGCACCAGCTCCCCGAGGCTCCGCGGGGGGGCTGGGAATCACAGCGAGGGCTGGCTTCGGGGATCAGCAGCAGGCGAAGGGAGGGGATTCTCCCCTCCAGTCCTGTGAGACCACACCAGGAGTGCTGGGGCTGCCTCTGGTCTGAGTCTGGACATAGACCTGTTGCAGAGGCTCCAGAGGAGGCCCCAGAGATGAGCAGAGGCTGCAGAGCCTCCCCTGTGGGGCCAGGCTGGGAGGGCTGGGGCTGTGCAGTCTGGAGAGCAGAAGGCTCCAGGGAGACCTCAGAGCAGCCTTCTAGGACCTGAAGGGCTGCAGGAGAGCTGGGGAGACTCTGGGCAAGGGCTGGGAGTGCCAGGCCGGGACAATGGCTTTGAGCTGGGAGAGGAGAGACTGAGAGTGGAGAGGAGGAAGAAATTGTTGAGAGTGAGGCTGGGGAGCCTCTGGCCCAGGCTGCCCAGGGAGGCTGTGGCTGCCTCCTGCCTGGAGGGGCTCAGGGCCAGGCTGTGCTGGTGGGAGGTGTCCCTGCCCATGGCAGGGGTTGGCACTGGGTGATCTTGAAGGTGCTTTCAATCCCAAACCTTCTGTATTTCTGTGGCTTCTGGGTTTGGAGGAGAGGCTGACATTCAGTTTTCCCCTTGCATGGGCAGGCAGGGTGCTGAGAGAGCTGCAGAGGAGCTGCCAAGCCGCTCTCCATCATTGTCCTCCAGCCCTGGCTCACCAGTGAGGTCCCAGATGACTGGGGAACTGGCCAGTGTGGTCCCCAGCCACAAGCAGGGTCGGATGGAGGAGCCTGGAAGCTGCAGGCCTGGCAGCCTGACCTCAGTGCCAGGGGAAATGATGGAGCAGATTATCCTGGTGGCAATCACAGCACACCTGCAGGATGGCCAAGGGCTCAGGTCCTGCCTCTCCAACCTGATCTCCTTCTATGCCCAGGTGACTGCCTGGTGGCTGTGGGGCAGGCTGTGGATGTGGTCTGCCTGGACCTCAGCAAGGCCTTTGACACCGTCCCCCACAGCAAACTGCTGGCCAAGCTGTCAGCCCCTGGCTTGGGCAGCAGCACTCTGAGCTGGGTCAGGAGCTGGCTGCAGGCTGAGCCCAGAGAGTGGTGGGGAATGGTGCCACAGCCAGCTGGCAGCCAGGCACCAGTGGTGTGCCCCAGGGCTCAGGGCTGGGCCCCAGCCTGTTCAATGTCTTCATTGATGATCTGGATGAGGGGATTGAGACAGTCATCAGCAAATGTGCAGCTGACACCAAGTTGGGAGCAGATGTTGGTCAGTCAGAGGGCAGAAGGGCTCTGCAGAGGGACCTTGCCAGGCTGGACAGATGGGCCAACAGGATGGCATTCAACAAGTCCAAGTGCCAGGGGCTGCACTTTGGCCACAGCAACCCCAGGCAGAGCTACAGGCTGGGGGCAGAGTGGCTGGAGAGCTGCCAAAGAGAGAGGGACCTGGGGGTGCTGATTGACAGCTGCCTGAACATGAGCCAGCAGTGTGCCCAGGGGGCCAAGAAGGCCAATGGCATCCTGGCCTGCATCAGGAACAGTGTGGCCAGCAGGAGCAGGGAGGTCATTGTGCCCTGTGCTCAGCACTGCTGAGGCCACACCTTGAGTCCTGTGTCCAGTTCTGGGCCCCTCAGTTTAGGAAGGACATTGAGAGACTTGAAGGTGTCCAGAGAAGGGCAACAAGGCTGGGGAGAGGCCTTGAGCACAGCCCTGTGAGGAGAGGCTGAGGGAGCTGGGGTTGCTTAGCCTGGAGAAAAGGAGGCTCAGGGGAGACCTCATTGCTCTCTACAACTACCTGAAGGGTGGTTGTAGCCCTGAAGGGGTTGGCCTCTTCTCTCAAGCAACCAGCACCAGAACAAGAGGACACAGTCTCAAGCTGTGCCAGGGGAAGTTTAGGCTGGAGGTGAGGAGAAAGTTCTTCACTGAGAGTCATTCTCCATTGGGATGTGCTGCCCAGGGAGGTGGTGGAGTCCCCAGCCCTGGAGGTGTTCCAGAGGGGATTGGATGTGGCACTTGGTGCCATGGTCTAGCCATGGGGTCTGTGGTGCCAGGTTGGACTTGATGATCTTTGAGGTCTCTCCCAACCTTGGTGAGACTGTGAGACTGTGACTGTGGCAGCTCTGTCCCTGCTGGTGCAGGTGGGAAATGGCTGCAGCTCACCAGCAAGCCAGGAGCTTGCTGCAGCTCCCCAGCTGAGCTGCTCCATGAGACAGCTGCACACAGGAGCAGCCACTTTGGCTCTCAGGCCCTGCCAAACCACCAGGAGAATTCTCCCAGTTTCCCAGCAGGTGTTCAGGCACAGCCTGACCTGGGGTGAGAACTGAAATATTCCCAGGAGCTTCACAGGGGCTGTCCCCTGCCTGGAGGTGCTCAAGACCAGGCTGGATGAGGCCCTGAGCAAGCTGGGCTGGTGGGAGGTGGCACAGGACCAGAGAGTGGCCTGGGCTGGAAAGGACCTCCAGAGCTCATCCAGTCCAACCCCCTGCAGGCAGCAGGGACATAGAGTCACAGAGCCACAGAGCTGGCAGGGCTGGAAGGGAGCTCCAGGCTCAGCCAGCCCCAGCCCCTGCCATGGGCAGGGACCCCTCACCCCACAGCAGCTTGCTCACAGCCACCTCCAGCCTGGCTGCAAACCCCTCCAGCCAGGAGGCTGCCACCACCTCCCTGGGCAGCCTGGGCCAGGCTCTCACCACCCTCCTGCCCAACAACTTCTTCCTCACAGCCAAGCTCCAGCTCCCCACTTCTACTTCTGCTCCAGCCCCCCCCACTCCTCTCCCTCCCTCACCCCCTCCAAAGTCCCTCCCCAGCTTGCTTGCAGCCCCCTGCAGCTCCTGCAAGGCCACCAGAAGCTCTCCTGGGAGCCTTCTCCTCTGCAGCCTGCACAGCCCCAACTCTCTCAGCCTGTGCTCAGAGCAGAGCAGCTCCAGCCCTCTGCTCCTCCCCCTGGCCCTGCTCTGGACACCTCCCAGCCCCTCCACAGCCTTCCTGCCACAGAGGCTCCAGAGCTGGACCCAGAGCTGCAGCTGTGGGCTCAGCAGAGTGGAGCAGAGGGGCAGAATCACTCCACTCTGGTGAGACCTCCACATCCTCCCCTGCAGCAGCTTGCCCACAGCCCTCTCCAGCCTCCCCTGCCAGAGCTCCAGGCATGGGGCCACAGCCACCTCCCTGGGCAACCTCTTGCAGCCTTCCAGCAGCCTCCTGGGCCACAACTTGTTCTTCACATCCAATCTCCATCTGCTCTGCTCTCATCTCAAACCATTGCCCCTGGGGCTGTCCCTGCAGAGGGATTGGAACTGGAACTGGATGATCTTTAACCTTCTTTCCAGCTGTGCTGGGTCACCCATCCTGGGGGAGGGCTGTGAGAGTCCTGCTCCCCCAGGGGTCAAAAAAATCCTGATCCAGGTGAACAGAGAGGGACTTGGTTTCCCTCTCCCAGGAGGAGGGGTTCCCCCAGGTCAAAGGGGATCTACTCCACTCCCCCTTCCTCTCCAGCGAGCCTGTTACCAGGAGGACACTGCTGCCATTTGCCCTCTTCTGCCTCGCCTGCTGGAGAGGAGCAGCAGCTGCAGCCAGGCTCCTGGTTCCTCCACGTGGCCAGGCCTGGCCTCTCCCTGCTGCACCCAGGCTCCCCGCAGGACTGAGGCCCACACACGGCCAGGGAATCAGAGAGTCAGTGAGGCTGGAAGAGACCTCAGAGCTCATCCAGTCCAACCTCTCACCCAGCCCCTCCTGACAGCTAACCCATGGCTCCAAGGGCCACATCCAAGCCCCTCTGGAACACCTCCAGGGCTGGGGACTCCACCACCTCCCTGGGCAGCTCAGCCCAGTGGCCAATTCCTCTGGCTGGGAAGAACTTTCTCCCCTCCCCTCCAGCCTCAGACAGCTTCAGACTGTGGCCTCTTGTTCTGCTGCTGGGGGCCTGGCAGAAGAGACCAACCCCCCCTGGCTCCAACCTCCCTGCAGGGAGCTGGAGAGAGCAAGAAGGTCTCCCCTGAGCCTCCTCTGCTCCAGGCTGAGCAACCCCAGCTCCCTCAGCCTCTCCTCCCAGGGCTGTGCCCCAGACCCCTTCCCAGCTCTGTTGCCCTTCTCTGGACACCTTCCAGCAGCTCAACCTCTTTCCTCACCTCAGCAGCCCAGGGCTGGACACAGCACTCCAGGGGTGGCCTCAGCAGTGCTGAGCACAGGGCACAAGGACTTCCCTGCTCCTGCTGGCCACACTCTGCCTGCCCCAGGCCAGGCTGCCCTTGGCCTTCTTGGCCCCCTGGGCACACTGCTGCCTCCTCTTCAGCTGCTCTTCCCCAGCACCCCCAGCTCCCTCTCTGCCTGGCTGCTCTCAGCCCCTCTGCCCCCAGCCTGTGGCACTGCCTGGGGTTGCTGTGGCCGAGGTGCAGCTCCTGGCACCTGCAGATCCAAGGCCACCCTGGCTGGGGTTTGTACTCTTTCCTCCTTATCCTTATTCCTTTCCCCTTGTGAACCCTCCCTGCTCCTGCTTTATTTTGTTAAAAAGTTTACTTCTCCTACCCTCAAACCTGCTCCAGGTTGGTTTTGGTACCCTGACCTCCTTCTCTTTCCCCCTGCCCCTTTTGTGCCCTTTCTCTGCTTTTTCCTTATCAGGCGGGGGAGTAAATTCTCAGTCTGCTACCCTCTGAGCTCTTAAACTCCAGCTGAGGCTCAAAGCCCTACACCAACCCAAGCCACGCTGTGATTCCCTGAACCGGCTCCAAAGAAGGCAGAGAAGCTCCCCCGGCTGAGCACTCCTGCAAATTTACACCCTGCAGCTCGGCTCTGCACCCCCCGGCTCGGCGAGCTCCGCTTTCTCAGCCAGCAATTCATCCTGGCCCTGATGCCCGGCCATGAGTGATGGCACAGCCCTGCTGCGCTGCCAGAGGCACCTCCGGGCACTGGGGTGAGCTTCCCAGTGTTTCATTGCCTTGTTTGCTGCACAGAAGCCTTCCCAGGCGAGCTGACAGCCCCCCCTAAATTACCTCCCCAGCGCGGGGCCTGCGGCGCAGCCCGCTCGTTCCTCAGGCTGATTTACACCAGGCAGGGGCTGCACACGCAATTAATAGCTGACTTCCTGGGGAGCCAGCTGGTAGCCCCATAATTTACAATGGGATCAGCCAGAGAAGAAGAAGAATTAGACTTGTAGAGCCTGTGCTTCTGGGCTGGAAAGGTCAAGCCCAGCTGCCACGGGGGCCCGAGGCAGCCTGCAGCCCGGAGTGGCACTGCTGGGACCCCTGCCCGCGGCTCACAGGCGCGGCACAGCCGCAGCCACTTCCCCCGGGACAGACCGGAAAGGTTTCTGCTAAAGCAGGGAATGGTTTGGGCTGGAGAAGCCCTTTGAGCTCCTCCACTCCAACCATGCTCTGCCTCTGCCCAAGCTGGGGCTGAGCCATGGCCTCAGCACCACAGCTCTGCACCACCTCCAGGGATGGGCATCCAACCCCCTCCTGGGCAGCCTGGGCCAGGCCTGCAGAGCCCTTGCAGGGCAGAAGTTTCTTCTCCTCTCCAAGCTGAGCCTCCCCTGGGGCAGCCTGAGGCCATTGCCTCTCCTCCTGGTGCTGGGGAGCAGAGCCCAACCCCCCCTGGCTGCAGCCTCCTCTCAGGGAGCTGCAGAGAGCAAGGAGGTCTCCCTCAGCCTCCTCTGCCCCACACTCAGCACCCCCAGCTCCCTCAGCTGCTCCTCCCCAGCCCTCTTCCCCACACCCTTCCCCACCTTTCTTGCCCTTCCCTGGCCCTGCTCAATGTCCTCCTTGGATCGAGGGCCTCAAAACCGAGCTCAGTCCTTGAGGTGTGGCCCCAGCAGCGCTGGGTGCAGGAGGAGCATCAGCCCCCTGCTCCTGCCGGTCACAGCTTTGCTGCTCCAGGCCAGGACACAACTTGGCTGCACAAGTGACTGACTGGTGTATTGACAGAGCCTCCCTGAAGACATCAGATCAAAGATTAAACAGCCTTTAATGGATGCCCTTGAAGCTAAAACATGATTTCCCTGTGTCCTGGGAGCAGGGACTCCTGCTGGAAGGTCATCTCTTGGTGCTTGTTTCCAGCATGCTTCCCTCAGGCTGGGGGGGGGCAGGGGTCAGGGAGTTAAACACTCTGCACTGCAAATAAAGCCAGGCCTGATAACCTAGATGGCCACTGCCTCACACATTCCTTTCTCTGCTGTCACACACACCAGAGGGACCACTGAAAAGGAGATAAGAGAAGAATGCAACCTTTGAAGGACTGAAGGCCAATGGCAGCCAGCAAATGACACCTGAGCGAGTTTCAGGGGCGGCAAAGCAAACCCAACCGTCCCAGGCCACCTAAGCTGCAAAGGGCCTTCCCCCCCAGCATCTTTTAGGTGAAGTCAGGATGCTGTGCACTCCTGCAGGACCTGCCAGCAGAGCAGTGAGTCAAGGGCAGGCTTTGGTGTACCCTGGAGCAGCTGATTGTTTAAACAACTTCTCTGTGCAGCTATTTCTGGGCTGGGAAGAAGATGAAGTTCTGCCAGGAGGGACTAAGGAGCATCTGATCATTTTTAGCCTTATGTGGCAGACTCTGGAGATCTTGCAGAGCTTGGGGCTGCTGCCTGTGCTTTGTAGCTCACCTCAGCTGGCTTTGACCCCAAGGGACATTGTCCAGCTTGCCCCCAGGCCATGCCCATTAGCAGTGCTGGGGGAGATGTCTGCTCCCCTTTGTCTGCAGTTTGCCACCAGGTGGGCCCTGACCATGGGCTTGGGCAGTCCTGCCCAGGTGCCCAGTCCTGCCCAGGGCTATGAGCAGAGCTCTTCCCAGTGCCACAGGGTCACAGAACTGTCCAGCCTGGAGAAGTCCTTCCTGACCCTCAACCATTTGCATGAGAGAATTCTGACCTTGGGGAAAGTTCCAGCTGCACACCACTTCCACAGGGCTGGGGGTGCCCACGTTCATGGCACTAACTCTTTGGGCCAGGGGCAAGCTGCAGATGTTTCCCTCTTCACAGTCACAGAATGCACTGGGCTGGGAGGGGCTCTCCAAGGCCATCCTGTCCAGCCCCCCTGCAGGCAGCCAGAGCAGGATGGCCAGGGACACATCAGGGCTGGCTGTGAATGTCCCCAGGGATGGGGCCTCAGCCACCTCCCTGGAACCTGTTCTGGCAATCATTGCCCTTGTTGTGCAGAACTTCATCCTCATGTCCAACCCAAGCCTGCCCTGCTCCAAACCCTTGCCCCTGGTCCTGTTCCCACAGGCCCTTCTGAACAGTCCCTCCCCAGCCTGCCTGTAGCTCCCCTGCAGACACTGAAATGCAGCTCTAAGGTCTCCCTGGAGCCTTCTCTTCTCCAGGCTGAACAGCCCCAGCTCCCCCAGCCTGTCCCCATAGCAGAGGTGCTCCAGCCTCTGATCACCCAGCCCAGCCCCTGCCCCCAGCAGGGACATCCTCCCCTGCAGCAGCTTGCCCACAGCCCTCTCCAGCCTCCCCTGCCAGAGCTCCAGGCATGGGGCCACAGCCACCTCCCTGGGCAACCTCTTGCAGCCTTCCAGCAGCCTCCTGGGCCACAACTTCTTCCTCCCCTCCCAGCTCCATCTGCTCTGCTCTCAGCTCCAACCATTGCCCCTGGGGCTGTCCCTGCAGCCCTCTGGCAGCAGTCCCTCTGCAGCCTGCTTGCAGCCCCTGCAGGGCCTGGCAGCTGCTCTGAGCTCTGCCTGCAGCCTTCTCTTCTGCAGCCTCAGCACCCCCAGCTCCCTCAGCCTGGCCCCACAGCAGAGCTGCTCCAAGCCCCTGAGCCTCTTGGTGGCCTCCTCTGGAGCCTCTCCCTCAGCTCCACTCCCTCCTGTGTTGAGGGCTCCAGAGCTGGCCCCAGCCCTGCAGGGGAGGTCTCCCAGAGCAGAGCAGAGGGGCAGGATCCCTCTCTCCAGCTCTGGCCACACTGCTCTGGCTGCAGCCCAGGCACCCCCAAGCCCTCCTCTGCAGGGCTGCTTTCCAGGGCTGGTATCTTTTGCCCAGTTTGATGCTGACAGGTGCTGCTTGCTCTCCAGCCCCACGCTGGCAGTGTCAGCCTTCAGCACAGAGCCCCAGCACAGGGTCACCTCCCAGGCTGCAGGGCAGGGTGGGATTGAGCAGGGATGCAGCTGGCTCCTCACCCTTCTCTGCTCTACAGCCCTAAAGCAATTCAGCCCTGGTTCTGCTTGCAGGAGAGTAAGAACATGACAAGAAATCTTTCACCACCTTGAGAGTGCCTGTCAAGAAGAGGAAGCTGGACAGAAGTACAACCAAGTCTGGAGCATGTCCCCTCCCTGGAGGTGAAGGCCAGGCTGGATGAGCAACCTGTGCTGGTGGGAGGTGTCCCTGCCCATGGCAGGGGGCTGGAGCTGGGTGGTCTTTGAGGTCCCTTCCAACCCAAACTGTTCTATGATCCTATCCTAGACAGAACCTTTTCAGTCCTTCTGTTGCCCTCTCCAGAGCTACTGGATTTGGGGCACAGGCAGGTTGGTGATCTGTTAGAGGGTAGAGAGCCCTGCAGAAGGACCTTGCCAGGCTGGGCAGATGGGCAGAGGCCAAGGGCAGGAGATGGAACACAGCCAAGTGCCAGGGGCTGCACATTGGCCACAGCAAGCCCAGGCAGTGCTACAGGCTGGGGTCAGAGGGGCTGAGAGCAGGCAGGCAGAGAGGGAGCTGGGGGTGCTGGGGGAGAGCAGCTGAAGAGGAGGCAGCAGTGTGCCCAGGGGGCCAAGAAGGCCAAGGGCAGCCTGGCCTGGGTCAGGCAGAGTGTGGCCAGCAGGAGCAGGGAAGTCCTTGTGCCCTGTGCTCAGCACTGCTGAGGCCAGCCCTGGAGTGCTGTGTCCAGCTCTGGGCTGCTGAGGTTAGGGAAGAGTTGAGAGCTGCTGGAAGGTGTCCAGAAGAGGGCAACAGAGCTGGGGAGGGGTCTGGGGCACAGCCCTGTGAGGAGAGGCTGAGGGAGCTGGGGTTGCTCAGCCTGGAGCAGAGGAGGCTCAGGGGAGACCTTCTTGCTCTCTCCAGCTTCCTTGCAGGGAGGTTGCACCAGGGGGGGGGTTGGTCTCTTCTGCCAGGCCCCCAGCAGAACAAGAGGCCACAGTCTGAAGCTGTGCCAGGGGAGGTTGAGGCTGGAGGGGAGGAGAAAGTTCTTCCCAGCCAGAGGAATTGGCCACTGGGCTGAGCTGCCCAGGGAGGTGGTGGAGTCCCCAGCCCTGGAGGTGTTC
>CM037645.1:1176502-1209396 GCA_015227895.2 Colaptes auratus
GGGCTGGCTGAGCCTGGAGCTCCCTTCCAACTCTGACAGTTCTGTGCTCCTCTTCACACCAGAGCTGAATGCCTCAGAGGAGGGCTGGGCACAGGGTTGCCCTGGTGCCAGAGCATGGAGCAGGTGGTGATGGAGGGAAATCCAAAGAGCCTGGAGCCAGCTCAGCATTTAGTGGCAGCTGGATGGAAAAAAAGGAGAAGAAATGCTCTCCTGTGGGAGCAGGGAGACTGCCCCCTGGAGCTGCCTTTCCTGTGACCTACAGGGTTTTAAGAGAAGAGCTTCAGGGGTTTTATTGGCACAGCCTCCATCAGGAGAACTTTTCTTTGCCTCCTCTCTCAGGCTGGGGGGAGGGATCAGCTTTGAGGAGAGCATTAAGGGAACAGCTAATGGAATTAAAGGTATAATAATAGAAGGATATAGTGAGACAATTGTATTAACAAGGAATAAATCACCTTGAGTGTAAGGTAAGTGTTTTTTAATTGATTGATGGCAAGGATGCTCCGTGGGGGTTTGGCGGAGGGCTGAAGCAGCCTCTCTGCCTTCCCATCTGCAGGAAAAGCCAAGAGGGAAAAGGGGGGAAAAAAAAAGAAAGAAAGAAATAAGAAAATTATGCAGAGGAGGGGGGTGGGAGATAAATTATTCAGAGGAGAAGATGGCCTTTTTGTGCTGACATCACTAATGTGCACCAGCACTAAATCTCTGCCACCAGCTGCGGGCCTCGGAGCTGCTGGGGGCTGGAGGAAGGTATTAGAGACGGCAGCTCCAGCCTGGAGCGGCTTCCCAAGGTGATCTGCTGAGGAAAGACTTCCCAAGGGCTGGAACAAGGCATTAGAGATGGCAGCTCCAGCCTGGAGCGGCTTCCCAAGGTGATCTGCTGAGGAAAGACTTCCCAAGGGAGTCCCCAGGCCTCACCCAGCCTGGCCCTGAGCACCTCCAGGCAGGAGGCAGCCACAGCCTCCCTGGGCAGCCTGTGCCAGAGTCTCCCCAGCCTCACTCTCAAGGATCTCTTCCTCCTCTCCACTCTCAGTCTCTCCTCTCCCAGCTCAAAGCCATTGTCCCTCAGCCTGGCACTCCCAGCCCTTGCCCAGAGTCCCTCCCCAGCTCTCCTGGAGCCCTTCAGGCACTGGGAGGCTGCTCTGAGGTCTGCCTGGAGCTTCTCTTCTCCAGGCTGCACAGCCCCAGCTCTCCCAGCCTGGCCCCACAGGGGAGGCTCTGCAGCCTCTGCTCACCTCTGTGGCCTCCTCTGGAGCCTCTCCAGCAGCTCCAGGTCCTTGTGCTGGGGGCCCCAGAGCTGGAGGCAGTGCTGCAGGTGGGGGCTGAGCAGAGCATCCCCTCCCTGTCCTGCTGCTCACACTGCACAAGAGTCTTTAAATAGAGCCAGCCCTGGTGTCTGGCAGCACTCAGGGCAGAGATTTCTCACCCAGCCCTTTAGAGACTGTTAGCAGTTGTGCTGTTGAGGCTCCTGGAGGTCACAGCTCAGATCAGTCACAGCAAGCAAACTGAACATGGTCCTGGTGCTGCTGTTTTCAGCCCACCTGAACTGCTCAAGTGGGAGGTGTCCCTGCCCGTGGCAGGGGGCTGGAACTGGATGATCTTGAAGGTCCCTTCCAGCCCAACCCATTCTGTGACTCCACGAATCTGAACCACCCAGGAGCACACAGGGACCTGCAACTGAGGAGCAGAAGCTGCTGCTGCCTTTTCACCCCCTGCCAGGGCAGGGCACCCAGGGCAGGGCACCCAGAACACATCCAGGGTGGGGCTGAATATCTCCAGAGCAGACTCCAAGCCCCCCTGGGCAGCCTGCTCCAGGCTCCAGCAGCCTCACAGGGACAAAGTTTCCCCTCCTGTTCCCCTGGCACCTCCTCTGCTCCAGCTTGCCCCCAGTGCCCCTTCTGCTGTGCTTGGCCCTCCCCTGAGCAGAGCCTGGCTCCATCCCTGCACATTTTGACTTTGAACAGATCCAAGTGCCAGGGGCTGCACATTGGCCACAGCAAGCCCAGGCAGTGCCACAGGCTGGGGGCAGAGGGGCTGAGAGCAGCCAGGGAGAGAGGGAGCTGGGGGTGCTGGGGGAGAGCAGCTGAAGAGGAGGCAGCAGTGTGCCCAGGGGGCCAAGAAGGCCAAGGGCAGCCTGGCCTGGGGCAGGCAGAGTGTGGCCAGCAGGAGCAGGGAAGTCCTTGTGCCCTGTGCTCAGCACTGCTGAGGCCAGCCCTGGAGTGCTGTGTCCAGCTCTGGGCTGCTGAGGTTAGGAAAGAGGTTGAGCTGCTGGAAGGTGTCCAGAGAAGGGCAACAGAGCTGGGGAGGGGTCTGGGGCACAGGGCTGGGGAGGGGTCTGGGGCACAGCCCTGTGAGGAGAGGCTGAGGGAGCTGGGCTTGCTCAGCCTGGAGCAGAGGAGGCTCAGGGGAGACCTTCTTGCTCTCTCCAGCTCCCTGCAGGGAGGTTGCAGCCAGGGGGGGTTGGTCTCTTCTGCCAGGCCCCCCAGCAGCAGAACAAGAGGCCACAGTCTGAAGCTGTGCCAGGGGAGGTTGAGGCTGGAGGGGAGGAGAAAGTTCTTCCCAGCCAGAGGAATTGGCCACTGGGCTGAGCTGCCCAGGGAGGTGGTGGAGTCCCCAGCCCTGGAGGTATTTAAGAAAGTCTTGGATGTGGCTCCTGGAGCCATGGGTTAGCTGTCAGGAGCTGCTGGGGATTAGATCCCAGGTTGGACCTGCTGAGCTCTGAGGTCTTTTCCAGCCTGGCTGCTTCTATGAAGCAGTGGCTGTGGCCCTGGGCAGCCTGCTCGAGCTGGAGCTGTCCCTGCTGCCTGCAGGGGAGGTTGGCCAAGGTGCCCTCGGAGGCTCCCTTCCAGCCCAATGCACTCTGTGACTCTGTACAGCTTAGCTCTTCTCTGAGGCAGGAGTAGGCAGTGCCCTGCAGTTCCCTTCCCCTTGCCCTCCTGCCAGGACTTCCCCCTCCCTGCCCTGCCCCTCTGCAGGAGCCTCTCCATTTAGCCTCCGCCGGGCAGGAGTTAAAGCAGAGCCAACAAATCACCAGGATTAGACAGGGAATGAGGATGCGAAGGCAGCAGCACCTCTGGAGATGTGAGGAGAGCAGTCCAAGGAGGGGGGCGGCGGAGGGGGGCGGCACTAAGAATAGCATCAGAGAGCTTGGCTGGGGCTATTGTCTCTAATGGACAGGATGGGATTGACCACTTAGTGCCTGCAGCTAATGGCAGCAGTCGATGAGTGCACGGCAGGGGACGCCCGGGGTGGGCACAGCTGGGTGCCATGGGCTGCTGGCAAGCCTGTGGCAAGCTGCCCAGCGGGCACCGCCCCGTGCAGAAGCTTCAGGACAGCACCACCCCAGCCCTTCGGAGGACGGCAGCAGCCACAGCTGCTGACTCAGCGGTTTTTTTTTTTGCATGCTGGGCAGGCAGTTGCGCTCCGGGACAGGGCGCTCAGAGCAGCTATTAATTAGCCCTCGCCACTGATTTTACTGCGTGCCGCTGAGCTGCTGGTTTGCTTCGTTGGAGAGCTCCACAAACACATCGGAAAGCTCAGGGCAGAGCAGCCTGAGGGCTGCCCTCACTGCTGGGGATAAAGATGGAACCACAGAACCATCCAGGTTGGAAAAGACCTCAGGGATCATCAGGTCCAACCTGGGACCCAATCCCCAACCCCTCCTGACAGCTAACCCATGGCTCCAAGGGCCACATCCAAGCCCCTCTGGAACACCTCCAGGGCTGGGGACTCCACCACCTCCCTGGGCAGCTCAGCCCAGTGGCCAATTCCTCTGGCTGGCAAGAACTTTCTCCTCCCCTCCAGCCTCAACCTCCCCTGGCACAGCTTCAGACTGTGGCCTCTTGTTCTGCTGCTGGGGGCCTGGCAGAAGAGACCACCCCCCCCCCTGGCTGCAACCTCCCTGCAGGGAGCTGGAGAGAGCAAGAAGGTCTCCCCTGAGCCTCCTCTGCTCCAGGCTGAGCAACCCCAACCAGAGCAGGCTGCTCAAGGCCCCATCAAGTTTGCCCTTAAATGTCTGCAGGGATGGAGCCTCCACCACCTCCCTCTGCAGAACTTCCTCCTCAGCTTCAACCTAACTCTGCCCTGCTCCAGCTCCAGACCCTTGCTCCTCCTCCTGTCCCCACAGCCCCTTCTGAGCAGCCCCTGCCCAGCCTGCCTGCAGCTGCTTGCAGACACTGAAATGCAGCTCTGAGCTCTCCCTGGTGGAGTCTTCTCTTCTCCAGGCTGAACACCCCCCCAGCTCCCTCAGTCTATGCCCATGGCAGAGGCTCTCCAGCCCTCTGATCACCTCTGTGGCCTCCTCTGGAGTCTCTCCCTCAGCTCCAGCTCCCTCCTGTGCTGAGGGCTCCAGAGCTGGCCCCAGCCCTGCAGGGGAGGTCTCCCCAGAGCAGAGCAGAGGGGCAGGATCCCTCTCTCCAGCTCTGGCCACCCTGCTCTGGGTGCAGCCCAGGCTGCCCTTGGCCTCCTGTGCTGCAGCCTCCCCCTGCCTGCTCCTGGCCAGCTTCTCCCCCTGCCCAGCCCCCCCAAGGCCTTCTCCTCAGGGCTGCTCTCATGTGCAGAGGTGACCTGGTGCTGCAGGTGGTGTGTGCTGTGGAGAGTTTTCTTGCCTCCTCCCTGCAGGCTGCTGTGTGCTGAGGAGCAGCTGGCAGCTCTGAACCTTGCCTTCTAACTCAGGGGTGGAGCCTGTTGTTTCTTTACTCATAGGCTGCCACTGTGAGCTGGGGGCCCCCCATGTTGCTTGGAGTATCCCACAACCTGTCTGTGCTTCACTGCTCACTGGTGGGGGCCACACTGCAAGGAAGTTGGTAGAACCAGTGTCCAGTTCTGGGCCCCTCAGTTTAGGAAGGACATCGAGACACTTGAAGGTGTCCAGAGAAGGGCAACAAGGCTGGGGAGAGGCCTTGAGCACAGCCCTGTGAGGAGAGGCTGAGGGAGCTGGGGTTGCTCAGCCTGGAGAAAAGGAGGCTCAGGGGAGACCTCATTGCTCTCTACCTGAAGGGAGGTTGAAGCCTAAGTGGTTGGCCTCTTCTCTCTAGCAACCAGCACCAGAACAAGAGGACACAGTCTCAAGCTGTGCCAGGGGAAGTTTAGGCTGGAGGGGAGGAGAAAGTTCTTCCCAGCCAGAGGAATTGGCCACTGGGCTGAGCTGCCCAGGGAGGTGGTGGAGTCACCATCCCTGGAGGTGTTCCAGAGGGGATTGGATGTGGCTCTTGGTGCCATGGCCTAGTCATGAGGTCTGTGGTGACAGGTTGGGTTAGATGATATTTGAGGTCTCTTCCAACCTTGGTGATTCTGTGAGACTGTAACCTTGGTTTAAAAGATGCTTACTACTATAAGGATACTTAGTACTGTAAGGATACTGAGCAGGCAGGGGGAGGCTGCAGCCCAGGAGGCCAAGGGCAGCCTGGGCTGCAGCCAGAGCAGGGTGGCCAGAGCTGGAGAGAGGGATCCTGCCCCTCTGCTCTGCTCTGGGGAGACCTCCCCTGCAGGGCTGGGGCCAGCTCTGGAGCCCTCAACACAGGAGGGAGCTGGAGCTGAGGGAGAGGCTCCAGAGGAGGCCACCAAGAGGCTGAGGGGCTTGGAGCAGCTCTGCTGTGGGGCCAGGCTGAGGGAGCTGGGGGTGCTGAGGCTGCAGAAGAGAAGGCTGCAGGCAGAGCTCAGAGCAGCTGCCAGGCCCTGCAGGGGCTGCAAGCAGGCTGCAGAGGGACTGCTGCCAAAGGGCTGCAGGGACAGCCCCAGGGGCAATGGTTGGAGCTGAGAGCAGAGCAGATGGAGCTGGGAGGGGAGGAAGAAGTTGTGGCCCAGGAGGCTGCTGGAAGGCTGCAAGAGGTTGCCCAGGGAGGTGGCTGTGGCCCCATGCCTGGAGCTCTTGCAGGGGAGGCTGGAGAGGGCTGTGGGCAAGCTGCTGCAGGGGAGGATGTCCCTGCTGAGGGCAGGGGCTGGGCTGGAGCAGCCTTGGAGCTGCCTTCCAGCCCAGAGCACTCTGTGCCTCTGTGGTACTCGGCACTCTAAGGGTCATTAGGACTCAAAGGATAGTTTGTACTCAAAGGATAATTAACGCTTTAAGGATACTTAGTATACTAAGATACTTAGTAGTCCAAGGGTAGTTAGTATTGCGAGGGTACTTAGTGCTCCAAGGATAATTAGGACCCCGATGATCCCGGTAGTCTAAGGATGCTCATAATACTCTAAGGGTTCTTAGCACTCCAAAGAGAATTAGTACTCTAATTAGTAGTTAGTACTCTAGGGACACTTAGCACTCTAATGACACTTAGCACTGTAAGAACACTTAAGTGTCTTAGGACACTTAGCACACTAAAGATACTTAGCACTCTAAGAACACTTAGTACTCTAAGGACAGTACTCTAAGGACACTTAGCACTCTAAGGACACTTAGCACTCTAAGGACACTTAGCACACTAAAGATACTTAGCACTCTAAGAACACTTAGTACTCTAAGGACAGTACTCTAAGGACACTTAGCACTCTAAGGACACTTAGCACTCTAAGGACACTTAGCACACTAAAGATACTTAGCACTCTAAGAACACTTAGTACTCTAAGGACAGTACTCTAAGGACACTTAGCACTCTAAGGACACTTAGCACTGTAAGGACACTTAGCACACTAAAGATACTTAGTACTCTAATGACACTTAGCACTCTAAGGACACTTAGCACACTAAAGATACTTTGTACTCTAATGGCACTTAGCACTCTAATGACACTTAGCACACTAAAGATATTTAGTACTCTAAGGACACTTAGCACACTAAAGATACTTAGAACTCTAATGACACTTAGTACTCTAAGGACACTTAGCACACTAAAGATACTTAGTACTCTAAGGACACTTAGCACTCTAATGACACTTAGCACTCTAATGACACTTAGCACACTAAAGACACTTAGCACACTAAAGATACTTAGTACTCTAAGGACACTTAGTACTCTAATGACACTTAGTACTCTAATGACACTTAGCACTCTAAAGATACTTAGCACACTAAAGCATTTAGCACACTAAAGATACTTAGTACTCTAATGACACTTAGCACTTTAATGACACTTAGCACTCTAAGGACACTTAGCACACTAAAGATACTTAGTACTCTAATGACACTTAGCACTCTAAGGACACTTAGTAGTCTAAGGACACTTAGTACTCTAATGACAGTACTCTAATGATACTTATTATTCTAAGAAGACTTAGTACTCTAATGAGACTTAGTACTCTAAGAACACTTGGTACTCTAATGACAGTACTCTAATGACACTTAGCACTCTAAGAACACTTAGTAGTCTAATGACAGTACTCTAATGACACTTAGCACTCTAAGCACACTTTCTACTCTAAGAACACTTAGCACTCTAAGGGCACTTAGAACTCTAAGAACACTTAGTACTCTAATGAGACTTAGCTCTCTAAGGACACTTAGTACTCTAAAGACAGTACTCTAAGAAACAGTACTTTAAGAACACTTAGTACTCTAAGGACACTTAGCACACTAAAGATACTTAGTACTCTAATGACACTTAGCACTCTAAGAACACTTAGTACTCTAAGGACACTTAGTACTCTAAAAACACTTGGTACTCTAATGAGAGTACTCTAATGAGAATACTCTAATGACACGTAGCACTCTAAGAACACTTAGTACTCTAATGACATTTTGTACTCTAAGAACACAGTAGTCTAATGACAGTACTCTAATGACACTTAGCACTCTAAGAACACTTTCTAGTCTAATGACACTTAGTACTCTAATGACACTTAGCACTCTATGAACACTTAGTACTCTAATGCCATTTCGTACTCTAAGAACACAGTACTCTAATGACAGTACTCCAATGACACTTAGCACTCTATGAACACTTAGTACTCTAATTACAGTACTCTAAGAACACTTAGTACTCCAGGGATAGTTATTACTCTAAGAGCACTTGGTACTCTAATGACAGTTCTCCAATGACAGTACTCTAATGACACTTAGCACTCTAAGAACACTTTCTATTCTAAGAACACTTAGCACTCTAAAGGCACTTAGAACTCTAAGAACACTTAGCACTCTAATGACACTTAGTACTCTAAAGACAGTAGTCTAAGAAACAGTACTCTAAGAACACTTAGTACTCTAAGGACACTTAGCACACTAAAGATATTTAGTACTCTAATGACACTTAGCACTCTATGAACACTTAGTACTCTAATTACAGTACTCTAAGAACACTTACTACTCTAAGGATAGTTCTTACTCTAAGAACACTTGATACTCTAATGACAGTTCTCCAATGACAGTACTCTAATGACACTTAGCACTCTAAGAACACTTTAAACTCTAAGAACACTTAGCACTCTAAGGGCACTTAGAACTCTAAGAACACTTTGCACTCTAAGGACACTTGGCACTCTAAGAACACTTAGCACTCTAAGGGCACTTAGAACTCTAAGAACACTTAGCACTCTAAGGATACTTAGCACTCTAAGGACACTTGGCACTCTAAGAACATTTAGCACTCTAAGAACACTTAGTACTCTCAGGTTAATTACTGCTAGAGGGAGAGCTCAGCACCGGGCAGTCTGTGAGGGAGCCCCTAGTGGGCACAGCAGCTCTGCTCTAAGCAGGGCAGTGGCCAGTGGGAAGCTCCCAGGGCCTGGCGCCATGGGCAGGGTCGGGACCAGGGGCAGCAGGGAGGGCTTGGGTGCGGCGCAGCAGGGCGAGAGGCTGCAAGAGGAGAGACGGGACAGCACAAACGGCGACAAGGAAGGGACTGGCAGGGGAATGGGAAGTGTGTGGGGAAGAGAGTACAGCCGTGGAGGTCACAGAGTGGAGCTGTTGAGGTCACAGAGTGCAGCTGTAGAGGGCACAGAGTGCAGATGTTGAGGTCAAATAGTGCAGGTGTTGAGGTCTCACAGTACAGCTGCTGAGGTTTCACAGTGCGTCTGTCAAAGCTCGGAGTGCAGCTGTGGAGATCACAGAGTGCAGCTGTGGAGATCACAGAGCAGATGTGCAGGGGTGGTGAAGGCACATTGTGCCCAGATACTGAATCTTGTCCCAGCATGTGGACAAGTTTCCCCTCCTTCAGGAGGAAGCCAAAAGCCAAGGCACTAGCCAGGCCAGCACGCACCCAGCGCATGCAGTGCTCGTGCAAACACCAAGTATGGCATAACTCCAGCTTCATGCTTCCTATAGGCTGAAGCCAGTTGTCTATGAGAGTGCCCATTGGTCAAACCCAGCCTGGAGGAATCTATAAGTATCACCCCAGTTGGTAAATGAGTGACCCCCTCTTGCACTTTGTCTCTCTACTTGCTCAAGGGAACAACTCTCGAGCCATAGCCTCTGCCATTGAGCTCGTTGTTAGCTTCTACCATCCATGCACGCATACTGAAAGCCTCTGCATCGTGAGCAGCACTTGTGAGGATCACCCCAGAGGGAGGACCTTTGCTGAGCCCGAGAAGCCAGCGTTGCCACAGCCAGTCGTACCGACCGGGAGAGCCCAACGTGCCACCAGAGGGCTGGACCAGCCCCGAGGGTAAGATCTGCCCAGCTGTTGGGGAGAAGGGACTTGATCAAGACTGAGTCCGCATATGCCTAGCCCCGCCGTAGCGGGAGAGGAGCCGCCACGTGTGCCGCTCCGAGCCCTGTAACCGCAGGGAAGACTAAAGCACAGTTCGTGCCTGTACTGCACCGAACCCGGGACTGCTGTGAGTGTCCCGCTGCTCCTTTCAGCCCAGTAACCGAGAAGTCGCCACTCGACGCTGCCACATTCTCTCCCCGAGGCTGGTTACAGCAGCCCCGGGACTCGTCGTAGCCGGGCCGACCCCGCAGCCCTGCCTGCTGTTGAGTCTGATCAGAAACCTCTGAGCCCACCTATCGGCAACCGTCGCCCCGCCCTGCCGTGTGAGCCGACTCTGAGGGCCGACCCCACGGGCCGACCCCGGCCAGGACCGATCCCTACTGTCTGGAGGGAATCGACCGAGACCTGAAGGGAACCTGCTGCCGAGCTAAGCCCAGGTTCCATTGTTCCCTCTCCACTGCTGCGGAGAGAGGAGACAGCCACCAGGCACCGCTGTCCAACTCGACTAGGAGCCGGTCCAGCGGCAGCAGTCTGCCGGACCCCCACCTTGCTGCAAACAACAGCTGCAGAGCATCTCCCACGTGCTGTCCATCCACCGGCACTCAGTTCAAAGCATCCGCGTCCAGCAGAGCAATCGCTGACGCATAGAAAGATTGGGATAGCGCTGTATAGAGCCAGAAGCCGCCCCGCGTCCCGCCGAGTCGCCATCTAGTGGCCAAGTGGCGGAACTGCACCCTTTGTTATATAAATATAATTCTGTAGATTTTAATCTGTAATTCTGTAGATTTTACAAGACCAAGGGCAGGGTCCTGCATCTGGGTCGAGGCAATCCCAGGCACAAATCCAGGCTGGGCAGTGACTGGCTGGGGAGCAGCCCAGAGGAGAGAGACTTGGGGGTGCTGGTGGACGAGAAGCTCACCAGGAGCTCTCAATGTGCACTTGCAGCCCGGAAAGCCAATCAGAGCCTGGGCTGCAGCAGGAGAAGTGTGGCCAGCAGGGCAAGGGAGGGGATTCTCCCCCTCTGCTCAGCCCTGCTGAGACCCCACCTGCAGTACTGCCTCCAGTTCTGGAGCCCCTATTCCAAGAGGGATCTGGAGGTGCTGGAACGTGTCCAGAGAAAGGCCACGAGGATGATCAGAGGGCTGGAGCACCTCTCCTGTGAGGACAGACTGAAGGAGTTGGGGCTGTTCAGTCTGGAGAAGAGAAGGCTCCCAGGTGACCTCATTGTGGCCTTCCAGGATCTGAAGTGGGCCTACATGAAGGCTGGGGAGGGACTTTTCAGGCTATCAGGGAGTGATAGGACTAGGGGGAATGGAATGAAGCTGGAGGTGGGGAGATTCAGGCTGGAGGGGAGGAGGAAGTTCTTCACTGTGAGGGTGGTGAAGCCCTGGGATGGGTTGTGCAGGGAGGTGGTTGAGGCCCTGTCCCTGGAGGTGTTTAAGACCAGGCTGGATGAGGCTCTGGCCAGGCTGCTCTAGTGTGGGGTGTCCCTGCCCATGGCAGGGGGGTTGGAACTAGATAATCCTTGTGGTCCCTTCCAACCCTGACTGAAACTATGAAACTAATATACAGAATATAATTCTGTAGATTTTCAGCTGAGTTCTAATCCTAACACTAAGCCACTTATGGAATGTATTTGGCAAACGTGACCTAGAACATGTATATAAGTTACTGATTCGTTGGTTATTAATGATGTTGGTAATTTATGAACACACTATTTTAATAATTCATAATTAATATGCATACATTCAATAACCTCTTCATCACAGCAGGTAACAGAGTGCAGGTGTACAATGTTCAGCGTGCAGCTGTTAAGATCACAGAGTGCAGATGTGCAGGTCTGAGGGTGCAGCTCCTGAGGTCACACAGAGCAGCTTTGAGGGATCAGAGTGCAGCTGTGCAGGTCTAAGAGTGCACCTGTGCAGAGCACAGAGTAGAGTTATGCCGGGCACAGAGTGCAGCTAATGAGGTCACCAAGTGCAGCTCTTGAGGTCACAGAGATTAGCTACTGAAGTCACAGACGGCAGATCCTGAGGCCAGAGAGTGCAGCTGTTGAGGTGACAGAGTGCAGATGATAAGGTCACAGAGTGCAATTGTGTGAGGCGCCGAGCACAGCTGTTCACCGAGTTCACCGAGTGCAGCTCTTGAGGTCACAGAGAGCCGCTGTTGATGTCAGAGAGTGCAGTTGTTGAGGTCACAGAGTGCACTTGTTGAGGTCACAGGGAGCAGCTGAAGAGGTCATAGAGTGCAGTTGTCAAGGTCACAGAGTGCAGCTAATGAGGTTACAGAATGCACCTGTTGAGGTCATAGAGTGCAGCTGTTGAGGTTACAGGCTGCAGATGTTGAGGTCATAGAGTGCAACTTTTTCGGTCACAGATTGCAATTGCTAAGGTCACACAGTGCAACTAATGAGGTCACAGACTGCATCTGCTGTGCAGATTATGAGTTCACATATTGCTGTTTTCCTCACAAAGTGCAGTTGCTGTGGTCACAGAGTGTAGCTAATTAGGTCACAGAGTGCAGCTGCTGAGGCAAGAGAATGCAGTCGTTGAGGTCACAGAGTGCAGTTAATGAGGTCAGTGAGTGCAGTTGTTGAGGTCACAGAGTGCTGCTGTTGAGGTCACAGAGTGCAGCTGTTGAGGTCACAGAGTACAGGTGTTGAGGTCAGAGATTGCAGTGTATGAGCTCATAGAGTGCAGCTGTTGAGGTCACAGAGTGCAGCTATTGAGGTCACAGAGTGCAGCTGTTGTGGCAAGAGAATGCAGTCGTTCAGGTCACAGAGTGCAGTTAATGAGGTCAGTGAGTGTAGTTGTTGAGGTCACAGAGTTCAGCTGTTGAGGTCACAGAATGCAGCTGTTGAGGTCAGAGATTGCAGTGTATGAGCTCATAGAGTGCAGCTGTTGAGGTCACAGAGTGCAGCTATTGAGGTCACAGAGTGCAGCTAATGAGGTCACAGAGTTCATCTGTTGAGGTCACAGAGTGCAGCTGTTGAGGTCACAGAGTTCAGCTGTTGAGGTCACAGAGTACAGCTGTTGAGGTCAGAGTTTGCAGTGTATGAGCTCATAGAGGGCAGTTGTGGTCACAGAGTGCAGATTATGAGCTCACATATTGCAGTTGTTGAAGTCAACATAGTGCAGCTCTTGAGCTTAGAATGCAGTTGTTGAGGTCACAGAGTGCAGGTGTTGAGGTCACAGAGTACAGCTGCTGAGGTCGCAGAGTACAGCTGCTAATGTCACAGAGTGCTGCTCTTGAGGTCACAAAGTGCTGATGTTGAGGTAACTGTATGCAGCTGATGAGGTTACAGAGTGCAGTTGTTGAGGCCACAGAGTGCAGCTGATGAGGTCACAGAGTGCAGTTGTGATTGTCACAGAGTGCAGCTGTTGAGGTCACAGAATGCAGCTGTTGATGTCATAGAGTGCTGCTGTTGAGGTCAGGGTACAGATGTTGAGGTCACAGTGTGCAGCTAATGAGGTCACAGAGTGCAGCTGTTGAGGTCACAGAGTGCTGCTACTGAGGTCAGAGACTGCAGCTGTTGTTATCACAGAGCGCAGCTAAATAGGTCACAGAGTGCAGTTGCTGAGGTCACAAATTGCAGTTGCTGAGGTCACAAAGTGCAGCTTATGAGGTCACATATTGCAGTTGCTGAGGTCATAGAGTGCAGCTTATGAGGTCACATATTGCAGTTGAGGTCAGAGAGTGCAGCTGTTGCAGTTACAGATTGTAGCTAATGAGGTCACAGAGTGCAGCAGTTAATGTCACGGAGAGCAGCTGTTGAGGTCACAGTGCAGCTTTTGAGGACGCAGAGTGTACATAATGAGGTCACACAGAGAACCTGTTTAGGTCATAGAGTGCAGCTGTTGTGGTCACAGAGTGCAGCTGTTGAATTACCATAGTGCAGCTAATGACATCACAGGGTGAGATTGTTAAGGTCACACAGTGTAACTAATGAGGACACAAAGCACAGCTGTTGAGGTCAGAGAGTGCAGCTGTTGAGGTCTGTGATGGCAGCGTATGAACTCACAGAGTGCTGTTGTTGAGGTCACAGAGTGCCGCTACAGTGGCCAGAGAGTGCAGCTGTTGAGATCACGGAGTGCAGCTCATGAGGTTACAGAGTGCGGCTGTGATTGTCCCAGAGTGCAGTTGTTGAGGTCACAGAGTGCTGCGGCTGAGGTCACAGAGTGCAGCTGTTGAGGTCACAGAGTGCTGTTGTTGAGGTAACAGAGTGCAGCTAATGTCACTGCACTCTGTGACATTGAGTGCAGTGTCACTCCATGTGACACTGAGGTCAGTTGCTGAGTTCACAGAATGCAGATTATAAGATCACATATTGCAGTTGTGGAGGTCACAGTGCAGCTGTTGAGGTCATAGATTGTAGTTAAGGAGTTCACAGAGTGCAGTTGCTGAGGTCACAAAGTGCAGTTCCTGAGGTCACAGAGTGTAGCAATTTTGGGCACCGATTGCAGCTAATGAGGTCATAGAGTGCAGACTATGCACTAACATTGCAGTTGTGGAGGTCACAAAGTGCAGCTGTTGTGGTTACAGACTGTAGCTAGAGGTCACAGAGTGCAGCTGCTACTGTCACAGAGAGCAGCTGTTGAGGTCACAGAGTGCAGCTTTTGAGGATGCAGAGTGTACGTAATGAAGTCGCACAGCGAACCTGTTGAGGTCGTGGAGTGGAGTTGTTGAGGTCACAGAGTGTAGCTAATGATGTCACAGAGTGCAGCTGTTGAGGTCACAGAGTGAAGCTGTTGAGGTAACATAGTGCAGCTAATGACATCACAGGGTGAGATTGTTAAGGTCACACAGTGTAACTAATGAGGACACAAAGCGCAGCTGTTGAGGTCAGAGAGTGCAGCTGTTGAGGTCTGTGATGGCAGCGTATGAACTCACAGAGTGCTGTTGTTGAGGTCACAGAGTGCCGCTACAGTGGCCAGAGACTGCAGCTGTTGAGATCACGGAGTGCAGCTGATGAGGTTACAGAGTGCGGCTGTGATTGTCACAGGGTGCAGTTGTTGACGCCACAGAGTGCTGCTGCTGAGGTCACCGAGTGCAGCTGTTGAGTTAACAGAGTGCAGTTAAGGAGGTTAGTGAATGCAGTTGTCAAGGTCACAGAGTGCAGATTATGAGCTCACATATTGCAGTTGTTGAGGTCACACAGTGCAGATGCTGAGGTTACAGTGTACAGGTGATGAAGTCACAAAGTGGAGCTACAGAGGTCACAGAGCACAGCTGTTGATACCACAGAGTGTAGCTAATGATATAACAGTGCAGCTGTTAATTTGGAATAGAATTTAGAATAGAATAAACCAGGTTGGAAGAGACCTTCAAGATCATCGTGTCCAACCTATCAACCAATCCAACCCACCTGAACAGCTAACCCATGGCACCAAGCCCCCCATCCAGTCTCCTCCTGAACACCTCCAATGAAGGTGACTCCACCACCTCCCCAGGCAGCCCATCCCAATGGGCAATCACTCTCTCTGTGTAGAACTTCTTCCTAACCTCCAGCCTAAACCTTCCCTGGCGCAGCCTGAGACTGTTTCCTCTTGTTCTGGTGCTGGGGGCCTGGGAGAAGAGACCAACTCCCACCTGGCTAAACCTCCCTTCAGGTAGTTGTAGAGAGCAATAAGGTCACCCCTGAGTCTCCTCCTCTCCAGGCTAAGCAAACCCAGCTCCCTCAGCCTCTCCTCACAGGGCTGTGTTCCAAACCCCTCCCCAGCTTTGTTGCCCTTCTCTGGACACCTTCCAGCAGCTCAACCTCCTTCCTAAACTGGGTGGCCCAGAACTGGACACAGGACTCAAGGTGTGGCCTAACCAGTGCAGTGTACAGGGGCAGAATGACCTCCCTGCTCCTGCTGACCACACTCTGCCTGATGCAGGCCAGGATGCCATTGGCCCTCCTGGTCCCCTGGGCACACTGCAGGCTCAGCCTTCCATTGACCAGCACCCCCAGGTCCCTCTCTGCCTGGCTGCTCTCCAGCCACTCTGACCCCAGCCTGTGGCACTGCCTGGGCTTGCTGTGGCCAATGTGCAGCACCTGGCACTTGGATGTGTTCAGTCTCCTGCCCTTGGGCTCTGTCCATCTGTCCAGCCTGTCAAGGTCCCTCTGCAAAGCCTCTCTGCCCTCCAGCAGATCAACTCCTGCCCCCTGCTTGGTGTAGTCTGCAAATTTACTGATGATGGACTCAATGCCCTCATCCAGATCATCAATAAAGATGTTGAAGATCATGGGGCCCAGCACTGATCCTTGGGGCACACCACTAGTGACAGGCAGCCAGCTGGCTGTGGCACTATTCCCCACCACACTCTGGGCTTGGCCCTCCAGCCAGTTCCTAACCCAGCTCAGTGTGCTCTTGTCCAAGCCAGGGGCTGACATCTTGGCCAGGAGTTTGCTGTGGGGGACAGTGTCAAATGACAGAGAGCAGCTGTTGAGGTCACAAAGTGCAGCTGCTGAGGTCATAGATTACAGCTGTTTTGGTCACAGATTGGAGCTCTTGAGATCAGAGAGTGCACTGGTTGAGGTCACAGAGTGCAGTTGTTGAGGTCCCAGTGTACAGCTGATGAGGTCACAGAGTGGAGCTGAAGAGGTCACAGAGTGCAGCTGTTGAGGACGCAGAATGTACCTAAAGAGGTCACACAGCACGCCTGTTGAGGTCACAGGGTGCTGCTACTGAGGTCACAGAGTGCAGCTGTTGTGGTCACAAATTGCAGTTGCTGAGTTCACAGAGTGCAATTTACGAGCTCACATATTGCAGCTGTTGAGGTCACAAAGTGCAGTTGTTGCAGACACAGAGTGTAGCTAATTAGGTCAGAGAGTGCAGCTGTTGATGTCACAGAGAGCAGCAGTTGAGGTAAGAGAGTGCAGTTAATGAGGTCAGTGAGTGTAGTTGTTGTGGTCACAGAGTGCAGCTGTTGAGGTCATAGAATGCAGCTGTTGAGGTCACATATTCCAGTTGTTGAGGTCACAGAGTGCAGCTGTTGAGGTCACAGACTGCAGTTAATGACTTTAGGAAGTGCAGCTGTTGAGGTCACAGAGTGCAGCTTAAGAGCTCACATATTGCAGTTGTTGAGGTCACAGAGCACAGCTGCTGAGGTCACAGAGTGCCCCTCTTGAGGTCACAGAGTGCTGTTGAGGTAACAGAGTGCAGCTGATGAGGTTATGGCTGTGACAGTCACAGAGTGCAGTTGTTGAGGTCACAGAGTGCTGCTACTGAGGTCACAGAGTGCAGTTTTTGAGGTCACAGGGTGCTGCTTTTACGGTCACAGAGTGCAGCTAATGAGGTCACAAATAGCAGTTGCTGAAGTCACAGAGTGTAGATTATGAGCTCACATATTGCAGCTGTTGAGGTCACAAAATGCAGTTGTTGCAGACAGAGTGTAGCTAATTAGGTCATAGAGTGCAGCTGTTGATGTCACAGAGAGCAGCAATTGAGTTAAGAGAGTGCAGTAGTTGAGGTCGCAGAGTGCATTTAATGAGGTGATTGAGGGTATTTGGTGGGGTCACAGAGTGCAGCTAATGAGGTCACAGAGTGCAGCTAATGAGGTCACAGAGTGCAGCTAATGAGGTCACAGAGTGCAGCTGTTGAGGTCACAGAGTGCTGCTGTTGAGGTCACAGAGTGCTGCTGTTGAGGTCACAGAGTGCAGCTGTTAATGAGGTCACAGAGTGCAGCTAATGAGGTCACAGAGTGCAGCTAATGAGGTCACAGAGTGTAGCTGTTAATGAGGTCACAGAGTGCAGCTAATGAGGTCACAGAGTGCAGCTGTTGAGGTCACAGAGTGCTGCTGTTGAGGTCACAGAGTGCAGCTAATGAGGTCACAGAGTGCAGCTGTTGCAGTCACAGAGTGCTGCTGTTGAGGTCACAGAGTGCAGCTAATGAGGTCACAGAGTGCAGTAGTTGATGTCACAGAGTGCAGCTAATGAGGTCACAGAGTGCAGTAGTTGATGTCACAGAGTGCAGCTGTTGAGGTCACAGAGTGCAGCTGTTAATGAGGTCACAGAGTGCAGCTAATGAGGTCACAGAGTGCAGTAGTTGAGGTCACAGAGTGCAGCTAATGAGGTCACAGAGTGCAGCTGTTAATGAGGTCACAGAGTGCAGCTAATGAGGTCACAGAGTGCAGCTAATGAGGTCACAGAGTGCAGCTGTTAATGAGGTCACAGAGTGCAGCTAATGAGGTCACAGAGTGCAGCAAATGAGGTCACAGAGTGCAGCTGTTAATGAGGTCACAGAGTGCAGCTGTTGAGGTCACAGAGTTGAGATGTTGAGGTCACAGAGTGCAGTAGTTTAGGTCACAGAGTGCAGCTGTTGAGTTCACAGAGTTCAGATGTTGAGGTCACAGAGTGCAGCTGTTGAGGTCACAGAGTGCAGCTAATTAGGTCACAGAGTGCAGCTAATGAGGTCACAGAGTGCAGCTGTTGAGGTCACAGAGTGCTGCTGTTGAGGTCACAGAGTGCAGCTAATGAGGTCACAGAGTGCAGTAGTTGATGTCACAGAGTGCAGCTAATGAGGTCACAGAGTGCAGTAGTTGATGTCACAGAGTGCAGCTAATGAGGTCACAGAGTGCAGCTAATGAGGTCACAGAGTGCAGTAGTTGAGGTCACAGAGTGCAGCTAATGCGGTCACAGAGTGCAGTAGTTGATGTCACAGAGTGCAGCTAATGAGGTCACAGAGTGCAGCTGTTGATGTCACAGAGTGCAGCTAATGAGGTCACAGAGTGCAGCTGTTGAGGTCACAGAGTGCAGCTAATGAGGTCACAGAGTGCAGCTGTTGCTGTCACAGAGTGCAGCTAATGAGGTCACAGAGTTCAGATGTTGAGGTCACAGATTGCAGCTAATGAGGTCACAGAGTTCAGCTGTTGAGGTCACAGAGTGCAGCTGTTGAGGTCACAGAGTGCAGCTGTTGAGGTCACAGAGTTCAGCTGTTGATGTCACAGAGTGCAGCTAATGAGGTCACAGAGTGCAGCTGTTGAGGTCACAGAGTGCAGCTAATGATGTCTGTTGCAGTTTATCAATGTATTGGCTGGCAATACGATAAAACATGAATATTCTTTATTAAATGTCAACAATTGTCTTCCCGTGCTGATGTACTCGGCTTGGTCTGCCGACAGGTCGATTCCACATGGTAGAAGGCTAATAAACTGTAGAGGAACAGCCTAGAACCGTTAGAGCTTGGGATCCAGAGGAACAAACTCGAATGTCCCTATGTGCGCGAAACTGAACCGCACCGCTGCCTCGGGTGGCACCGACGAACCGCCCTCGAGTGCCCAACGGAGCTGGCTAAGAGGTGGCAAGCTAGAAACCTCAGCAATAACCAGGTCAAATAGCGTGGTTTACTCACCAACCGCCGAGCTGCTACCTACCAAACCTTTGCCGAACGAAGGGGTGCTTCTGGCCTGCACTAGGAACAGCGTGGCCAGCAGGAGCAGGGAGGTCATTGTGCCTCTGTACTCCGCATTGGTTAGGCCGCACCTTGAGTCCTGTGTCCAGTTCTGGGCCCCTCAGTTTAGGAAGGACATCGAGACACTTGAAGGTGTCCAGAGAAGGGCAACGAGGCTGGGGAGAGGCCTTGAGCACAGCCCTGTGAGGAGAGGCTGAGGGAGCTGGGGTTGTTTAGCTTGGAGAAGAGGAGGCTCAGGGGAGACCTCATTGCTCTCTACAACTACCTGAAAGGTGGTTATAACCCTGAAGGCGTTGGTCTCTTCTCTCTAGCAACCAGCACCAGAACAAGAGGACACAGTCTCAAGCTGTGCCAGGGGAAGTTTAGGCTGGAGGTGAGGAGAAAGTTCTTCACCGAGAGAGTGATTCGCCATTGGAATGTGCTGCCCAGGGAGGTGGTGGAGTCCCCATCCCCGGAGGTGTTCAAGAGGGAACTGGACGTGGCACTTGGTGCCATGGTCTAGTCATGAGGTCTGTGGTGACAGGTTGGACTCGATGATCTTTGAGGTCTCTTCCAACCTTGGTGATACTGTGAGACTGAGTTTGTAGTTATAGTCTGAAGGGCAGCATCCACAAATTCAGAAGAAATGAGAGAGCAGCTGCAGTGGAGGCCCAACTCCAGCACTACACCGCTAAACAAAGAAGCTAATTGCTCTGGAGATAAGAGCAAGTAGGGTGCTTGTCGCCACCTTGAATCTCATTAACGAGCAGGGGGGAAGAGACGTGAGAGAGTAACTAGCATGCAAGCTATGAGTGAAAGGAGCTAGGAGCCAGCGAGCAATGAGGCCAGGAGGTCTTCCCCTATCAGTTCCCTTTTCGCCAAGGGAAGTGCCCAATGGCTCATCAGCCATTCGAATCCCGCCAATCAATTCACAATGCTTATGTGGCGAGTAACCTGCACAGGCCTTCTCTCATGGCGTCTGACACGTGCAGTCCCCTCTCTGAAACGTGAGGCTCAGGGATTGGGTTCAGCTCCCACTCCCCTCCAGGCAGCCTTACCGGCACCTGCCTATTAGGATCCTCGACCTCAATCCGGACCCGGTAACAGAGAGGGGAGGAGAAAGGGGTAGTGGCTCAAAACAGGTTTAGCTGTCTTGTTAATGCCTCGTCCAGGACCCCAGTGTGTCTCTGCAGGTCACTGGTATCAGATGTTGTGGTCACAGAATGCAGCTGTTGAGGCCCAAGAGTGCAGATGTTGAGGTCACAGAGTGCAGCTGCGTGGGGCTCTGAGAGCAGCTGCTGAGATCACAGAATGCAGCTGCTGAGGTCACAGAATGCAGCTGTGCAGGGCACTGAGCTGTCCTGGAGCTGTGCGTGAGTCTGTGGGAGGCATTTGCAGCTCACTCTGGGGAGCGACTGCCCAGGAGTGCTTCCCACTGCGGGGGTCAAAGCCTTGTCACCGTGGTGCGCAGGGCATGGCCAGCAGCTCCTCTGCGTGGGGGAAGCGACTCCCACCACGGCCCGGGGGCTTGGCCCTGAAGGCTGCCGGTCCTGACAGAGTGAAGCCCCCACTTCGGTGTGGGGGGGTGGCTGTATCGCTCTGGGATGGGTGGTGCACACAGGGCTACCACAGTTCCCTCACTCCAGCCACAGGCAACAGCTGGCCCTGTCCATGGGACATGGGGTGTGGGATGCGGGGTGTGGGACGTGGGGTGGAGAATGCAGGGTGCGGGACGGGGGATGCAGGACATGGGGTGCGGGATGCGGGGTGTGGGACACGGGGTGCGGGATGCGGGACATGGGGTGTGGGGTGCGGGGTGCAGGATGCAGGGTGTGGGACATGAGGTGCGGGACGTGGGGTGCGGGACGTGGGGTGCGGGGTGCGGGGTGCCGGGACATGGGGTGTGGGACATGGGTTGTGGGGTGCGGGACATGGGGTGCGGGACATGGGGTGTGGGGTGCGGGGTGGGGGGACATGGGGTGTGGGACATGGGGTGCGGGATGCGGGGGTGCGGGACATGGGGTGCGGGACATGGGGTGTGGGGTGCAGGGTGCAGGACGCAGTGTGTGGGACATGGGGTGCGGGACGTGGGGTGCAGGACATGGGGTGCAGGATGCAGGGTGCGGGATGCAGGGTGTGGGACGCAGGGTATGGGACATGGGGTGCAGGACGTGGGGTGCAGGACGTGGGGTGCAGGATGCAGGGTGCGGGATGCAGGGTGCAGGACGTGGGGTGCAGGACGTGGGGTGCAGGACATGGGGTGCAGGATGCAGGGTGCGGGACGCAGGGTGCGGGACGCAGGGTGCGGGATGCAGGGTGCGGGACGCAGGGTGCGGGACGCAGGGTGTGGGATGCAGGGTGCGGGAGGCAGGGTGTGGGATGCGGGGTGCAGGACGTAGGGTGCGGGGCGTGGGGCTCGGTCCGCGGGGCCGGCAGGCAGAGCAGCAGTGACCACCAGGCAACGGTGGTAGTCTGCAGCGAGGCGCTAGGGAATGCTGCTTCGAGTCCCAGGCAGGGCAGGCCCTGTGGCAAGGCAGTGCGTGAGGCAAACAGGGGCACAGGGCACTTGCTCACCAAACCCACCCCTGTAGAACATTAGCCCCAGTGAATACTGATCCAATGAGCATCTTGGATCATCCAGGTGGGAAGAGACCCCAAGGATCATCCAGGTTGGGAAGGGAGCTCCAGGCTCAGCCAGCCCCAGCCCCTGCCCTGGGCAGGGACCCCTCAGCCCACAGCAGCTTGCTCACAGCCACCTCCAGCCTGGCTGCAAACCCCTCCAGCCAGGAGGCTGCCACCACCTCCCTGGGCAGCCTGGGACAGGCTCTCACCACCCTCCTGGCCAACAACTTCTTCCTCACAGCCAAGCTCCAGCTCCCCACTGCTACTTCTGCTCCAGCCCCCCCACTCCTCTCCCTCCCTCACCCCCTCCAAAGTCCCTCCCCAGCTTGCTTGCAGCCCCCTGCAGCTCCTGCAAGGCCACCAGAAGCTCTCCTGGGAGCCTTCTCCTCTGCAGCCTGCACAGCCCCAACTCTCTCAGCCTGTGCTCAGAGCAGAGCAGCTCCAGCCCTCTGCTCCTCCTCCTGGCCCTGCTCTGGACACCCCCCAGCCCCTCCACAGCCTTCCTGCCACAGAGGCTCCAGAGCTGGCCCCAGAGCTGCAGCTGTGGGCTCAGCAGAGTGGAACAGAGGGGCAGAATCCCCTCCCTGGCCCTGCTGGCCACACTTCTCTGGCTGCAGCCCAGGCCCTGCTTGGCTCTCTGGGCTGCCAGTGCTCCCTGCTGGCTCCTGCTCAGCTTCTCCTCCCCCAGCCCCCCCAAGGCCTTTCCTCCAGGGCTGCTCTGCAGCCAGTCCCTGCCCAGCCTGGATCAGTGCTGGGATTGCCCTGCCCCAGCTGCAGGACCTTGCCCCTTGGTCTGGTTGAAGCTGCTGAGGTTGCCCTGGGCCCAGCTCTGCAGCCTGTGCAGGACCCTCTGGATGGATCCTTCCCTGCAGCTGCCAGCAGCAGCACACAGCTTGGTGCCAGCAGTAGCCTGCTGAGGCTGCACTCAGTGCCTCTGTCCCAGGCACCAACAAAGGTGTTGAACAAGCCTGGGCCCAAGACTGATCCGTGAGGTCCTCCACTTGTCCCTGGCCTCCACTTGGCCATGGACCATTGACAGCCACCCTTGGGGTGCAGCCCTCAAGCCAGTTCTGTATCCACTGAATGGTTCATCCATGGAACCCATCCTGCACAGGCTTGGAGACCAGGATGTGGTGCAGGACAGTGTTGAAGGCTTTGCACAGGCCCAAGTAGATGACCTCAGCTGCTGAGCCTTCATCTATTGATGTTGTGCCCCTGTCACAGAAGGACAAAGCTGTCCCAGGAGGCTTCCCAGCATGGCATGGCCCTTGGGCTGTTCCCCATTGCTGATCTTCCATATGGGTGGAGAGGAGGTGAGGACTGTGAGCCCAGGAGCGATCTCAAGAGGCTTTAGGGCCTTGGGATGAGTGGTGAGAGATCCTGGGGCACAGGACACCTCCCCTGCTCTTCCTCAGGAATGAACAATGGAACCCAGGCCGGGCACAGGAGGTTGTGCTGCCCTTCAGCCAGGCCTGGCCAGGCTGAGAGCTGGGCAAGGGAGAAAAGGAATGAAATCCAATGAGGGCAAGGGGAGAGTCCTGCATCTGGGGAAGAGCAGCCTCATGGACCAGGATAGGCTGGGGGACTGTGTCCAGTTCTGGGCTCCCCAGGTTAGGAAAGAGGTTGAGCTGCTGGAAGGTGTCCAGAGAAGGGCAACAGAGCTGGGGAGGGGTCTGGGGCACAGGGCTGGGGAGGGGTCTGGGGCACAGAGCTGGGGAGGGGTCTGGGGCACAGCCCTGTGAGGAGAGGCTGAGGGAGCTGGGGTTGCTCAGCCTGGAGCAGAGGAGGCTCAGGGGAGACCTTCTTGCTCTCTCCAGCTCCCTGCAGGGAGGTTGGAGCCAGGGAGGGGTTGGTGTCTTCTGCCAGGCCCCCAGCAGCAGAACAAGAGGCCACAGTCTGAAGCTGTGCCAGGGGAGGTTGAGGCTGGAGGGGAGGAGAAAGTTCTTCCCAGTCAGAGGAATTGGCCCCTGGGCTGAGCTGCCCAGGGGGTGGTGGAGTCCCCAGCCCTGGAGGTGTTCAGGAAGAGCCTGGATGAGGCCCTTGGTGCCAGGGTTGAGTTGCTCAGATGGTGCTGGGGGAGAGGTTGGACTGGCTGAGCTCTGAGGCCTTTTCCAGCCTGGTTAATTCTATTCTATTCTATTCTATTCTATTCTATTCTATTCTATTCTATTCTATTCTATTCTATTCTATTCTATTCCATTCTATTCTATTCTATTCTATTCTATTCTATTCTATTCTATTCTATTCTATTCTATTCTATCCCATTCCATTCAATACAATACAATACAATACAATACAATACAATACATTACAATACAATAAACCAGGTTGGAAGAGACCTTCAAGATCATTGTGTCCAACCCATCAACCAATCCAACCCACCCAAACAACTCAACCCTGGCACCAAGCACCCCAGCAAGTCCCCTCCCAAACACCTCCAGGGATGGGGACTCCACCACCTCCCTGGGCAGCGCACCCCAAAGGGCAATCACTCTCCCTGTATAGAACTTCTTCTGAACATCCAGGGACCCCAGCTCCCTCTCTGCCTGGCTGCTCTCAGCCCCTCTGCCCCCAGCCTGTGGCACTGCCTGGGCTTGCTGTGGCCAATGTGCAGCCCCTGGCACTTGGCTGTCTTCAATCTCCTGCCCTTGGCCTCTGCCCAGCTGCCCAGCCTGTCGAGGTCCCTCTGCAGAGCTCTCCTGCCCTCTCACAGCTCAGCTCCTGCCCCCAGCTTGCTGCCAGCTGCACATTCCTGCTGATGGACTCCATCCCCTCCTCCAGATCCTCAAGGAAGATATTGATCAGGCTGGGGCCCAGCCCTGAACCCTGGGGCACACCACTGGTGCCTGGCTGCCAGCTGGCTGTGGCACCATTCCCCACCACTCTCTGGGCTCAGCCTGCAGCCAGTTCCTGACCCAGCTCAGAGTGCTGCTGCCCCAGCCAGGGGCTGACAGCTTGGCCAGGAGCTTGCTGGGGGGGACAGTGTCAAAGGCCTTGCTGAGGTCCAGGCAGACCACATCCAGTCATCATCACCCATCACCCAGTCCTACCAGCAACCCAGCCCCACCATGGCCACTAAACCACAGCCCCAAGTGCCATGGCCACAGGTTTCCTGAACATCTCTAAGGGTGGGGACTGCACCACCTCCCTGGGCAGCCTCTGCCACTCCCTGACCACTCTGGCAGCAAAGATATTTTTCCCCATCTCCAACCTGAACCTCCTCTGGCACAATTTCATTTCCTCTCCTCCTATGCCCTGATGCTATGTCTCTTCTACTCTAAGCTGTTGGAGAGCAGCAAAGGGGAAAGGGACCTGGGAGCCTTTGTGGATGGGAGGTTGGCCATGAGCCAGCAATGTGCTCTGGTGGCCATCCCTAACCCTCTCCCTCTCCTCTGCCCTGCTGAGGCCACAGCTGCAATCTGGGCTCCAGCTCTGGGCCCCTCAGCTCCAGCAGCAGCTCAGGGAGCTGCTTGAGAGAGTCCAGCCCAGAGGCATAGAGCTGCTGCAGCCAGGGCAACATCTCCTGTGAGGCCAGGCTGAGAGCTGGGGCTTGGAGCTTGGAGCAGAGGAGCCTGAGGGTGAGCTCATTGCTGGGGATAAAGCTGTGCAGGGCTGGAGCCAGGCTCTGCTCAGGGATGGCCAAGGACAGCACAAGGGGCACTGGGGGCAAGCTGGAGCAGAGGAGGTGCCAGGGGAGCAGGAGGGGAAACTTTGTCCCTGTGAGGCTGCTGGAGCCTGGAGCAGGCTGCCAGAGAGGTTGTGGAGTCTCCTGCTCTGGAGATACTCAAACCCCACCTGGATGTGTTCTGTCTGCCTTTCCCTGGGTGACGCTGCTCTGGCAGGGGTTGGATGATCTCCAGAGCTCCCTTCCTGAGTTCTCTGTGGTGTTTTTTGCTTCCTTCCTGCAGTACTTTCTTGGCTGTTGGTGCAGAAGGTGCACAAGGAGTTAAGCATTGGCCATGTTCTGTGCTTTTGGGCAGACTGAACAGAAAGATCATCACAGGATGGGTTGGAAGGGACCTCATGGCTCATCCAGCCCCAGCCCCCTGCCATGGGCAGGGACCCCTCCCACCAGCCCCAACTGGCTCAGGGCCTCATCCAGCCTGGCCCTGAGCACCTCCAGGCAGGAGGCAGCCACAGCCTCCCTGGGCAGCCTGGGACAGAGTCTCCCCAGCCTCACTCTCAAGGATCTCTTCCTCCTCTCCACTCTCAGTCTCTCCTCTCCCAGCTCAAAGCCATTGTTCCTCAGCCTGGCACTCCCAGCCCTTGCCCAGAGTCCCTCCCCAGCTCTCCTGGAGCCCCTCATCATAGAATCATAGAATCATAGAATCATAGAATCAATAAGGCTGTAAAGGACCTCAGAGCTCAGCAGGTCCAAGCTGTCACCCAACACCTCCTGACAGCTAACCCATGGCTCCAGGGGCCACATCCAAGCCCCTCTGGAACACCTCCAGGGCTGGGGACTCCACCACCTCCCTGGGCAGCTCATCCCAGTGGCCAATTCCTCTGGCTGGGAAGAACTTTCTCCTCCCCTCCAGCCTCAACCTCCCCTGGCACAGCTTCAGACTGTGGCCTCTTGTTCTGCTGCTGGGGGCCTGGCAGAAGAGACCAACCCCCCCCTGGCTCCAACCTCCCTGCAGGGGAGAGAGCAAGAAGGTCTCCCCTGAGCCTCCTCTTCTCCAGGCTGAGCAACCCCAGCTCCCTCAGCCTCTCCTCACAGGGCTGTGCCCCAGACCCCTCCCCAGCCCTGTGCCCCAGACCCCTCCCCAGCCTCATTGCCCTGCTCTGGACACGTTGAAGTCTCTCAATGTCCTTCTTAAATTGAGGAGCCCAGAGCTGGACACAGCACTCCAGGTGTGGCTGGAAGGCTGCTCTGAGGTCTCCCAGGAATCTGAGCTATCCAGCTCTGAAAAGCTGGGAAGCAAACCTGGTTTCTGGGATGCCTTGGCCAAGGTGAGGCACAGAGGCTGCATGTAAATCAGAGCAGCTGAGGAGGCAGGAGAGGAGTGGGAATATCTCCATTTCTGGGGGTTAATGCAGTGCTGTGGCCTCTCACCCCTGGCAGCAGGAGGATCAATTCAGGCTTGGGTCACACTTGGAAATGAGGTTAGTGAGCTCAGGCTGAGCTGCTGTGGATCTGCTGAAGCCATTGTGTGCAGGGAAGGAATGGCCAGGAGTGTGTGCAGGGAAGGAATGGCCAGGAGTGTGTGCAGGGAGGCTGGGACAGCTGGGCCTGGCTCAGCTCTTGTACCCAGGAGCTGGGGGTGCTCAGCCTGGAGAAAAGAAGGCTGCAGGCAGACCTCAGAGCAGCCTCCCAGTAGCTGAAGGGCTGCAGGAGAGCTGGGGAGGGACTGTGGGCAAGGGCTGGGAGTGGCAGGCTGAGGAACAATGGCTTTGAGCTGGGAGAGGAGAGACTGGGGGAGCTTCAGGGCACTTAATGCTATCAGATGGCTTTCCACAAGGAGCAGTGGTTGCAGGTGTCCAGTGTCTGACCCCAGCAGGAGACAGAGAGCGTGGCTCCATCAGCCTCAGGCACAAGGAGAACATCCACAATGAGCCTTCCTCCTGAGGGTCAGCCAGAGCAAGCGCAGGGTCCTGCCCCTGGGCTGAACAATCCTCAGGGGCTGGCTCCCACCTTGCTCTGTGCCTCTCTGCCTCTGTCCCAGGGCTTTGCTCTCTCCATCCCAGCTGCTTTCGTTTCTTCCCCACCCCAGCAGCCTCTTTCCCTTCTTCCCTTCCCTTCCCTCTGGGAAGCAGAGAGCTCCCTGGGGAGCCTCTGGCACTCCTTTAGGGCCCAGCCCAGCCCTGGCCCTTCACGCCTGAAGGCAGTGCAGGGAACAGCTCTGGTCCTGTGTGCAGGTCGAGGACAAAGCTCCTGCTGGCCAATGGAGATGGTCAGAGATGCCTCAGGAAGGCACCTCTGGGGGCCTGGCTTCTGGGGATGTTTTGTCACTGCTGCAGGCAGCAGGCTCCAGGCAGCAGCAGCAGTGTGCAGCTGGCCCCAGGCTGAGTGCTGCTGTCCATGGGCCAGAGGGGCAGGAGGGCATCCAGAGGGCCCTGGGCAGGCTGCAGAGGTGGTGCCAGGGGAAGCTGCTGAGGCTCACCCAGAGCAAGGGCAGGGTCCTGGCCCTGGGCTGGCACAATCCTCACTGCCAGCACAGCCTGGGGGAGGAGGGGAGAGAAAGCCCTGAGGAGAAGGCCATGGGGGGGCTGGGCAGGGGGAGAAGCTGAACAGGAGCAGACAGGGGGAGGCTGCAGCACAGGAGGCCAAGGGCAGCCTGGGCTGCAGCCAGAGCAGGGTGGCCAGAGCTGGAGAGAGGGATCCTGCCCCTCTGCTCTGCTCTGGGCAGACCTCCCCTGCAGGGCTGGGGCCAGCTCTGGAGCCCTCAGCACAGGAGGGAGCTGGAGCTGAGGGAGAGGCTCCAGAGGAGGCCACCAAGAGGCTGAGGGGCTTGGAGCAGCTCTGCTGTGGGGCCAGGCTGAGGGAGCTGGGGGTGCTGAGGCTGCAGAAGAGAAGGCTGCAGGCAGACCCCAGAGCAGCTGCCAGGCCCTGCAGGGGCTTATTTATGCTCTACTAATAGCCAGGGGGGGCTAACCTCTGCTGGCCAGCCCCCAGTGGCTCTTGCAGTCCTGCAGCCACCTCTCCAGGCACAGCTGCCACATGCAGCTGGCCAGCAGCACTCCAGTCCCTAGGTGGGAGGTGGACATGAGGCTCAAAGTGGCTTTCCTGCAGCTTTGGGCATGTCAATACAACCCAATACAACACAACACAATACAATACAATACAATACCCTACACCAGGTTGGAAGAGACCTTCAAGATCATCACCTCCAACCTATCAACCAATCCAACCCACCTGAACAGCTAACCCATGGCACCAAGCACCCCATCCAGTCTCCCCCTGAGCACCTCCAATGAAGGTGACTCCACCACCTCCCTGGGCAGCACATCCCAATGGGCAATCACTCTCTCTGGGTAGAACTTCTTCCTAACATCCAGCCTAGACCTCCCCTGGCACAGCCTGAGACTGTGTCCTCTTGTTCTGGGGCTGGCTGCCTGGCAGAAGAGACCAACCTCTGCCTGGCTCCAACCTCCCTGCAGGTAGTTGGAGAGAGCAAGAAGGTCTCCCCTGAGCCTCCTCTGCTCCAGGCTGAGCAACCCCAGCTCCCTCAGCCTCTCCTCACAGGGCTGTGCCCCAGACACCTCCCCAGCCTTGTTGCCCTTCTCTGGACACCTTCCAGCAGCTCAACCTCCTTCCTAAACTGGGTGGCCCAGAACTGGACACAGGACTCAAGCAGCACCCCCAGGTCCCTCTCTGCCTGGCTGCTCTCAGCCCCTCTGCCCCCAGCCTGTGGCACTGCCTGGGCTTGCTGTGGCCAATGTGCAGCCCCTGGCACTGGCTGTCTTCAATCTCCTGCCCTTGGCCTCTGCCCATCTGTCCAGCCTGTCCAGGTCCCTCTGCAAAGCCTCTCTGCCCTCCAGCAGATCAACTCCTGCCCCCAGCTTGGTGTCAGCTTCACATTCACTGCTGATGGACTCAATGCCCTCATCCAGATCATCAATGAAGATGTTGAAGAGCATGGGGCCCAGCCCTGAGCCCTGGGGACGCCACTGGTGCCTGGCTGCCAGCTGGCTGTGGCACCATTCACCACCACTCTCTGGGCTCAGCCTGCAGCCAGTTCCTAACCCAGCTCAGTGTGCTCCTGTCCAAGCCAGGGGCTGACAGCTTGGCCAGGAGCTTGCTGTGGGTAACTTGCAGCCCCTTGGGGTCTCCTCCTTCCCCTGGGAAACTTTTGTTTCCCCTGAGTGCCAACAGGGATTTACTCTGAGCACACAGCAAAGGCTGGAGCCCCTCTGGCCACCACTTCAGTGCCTGGAGCTGCTCTGGGGGCTGTTAGCACAGTGGGTGGGCACAGCTCCCCCTCCCAGCAGGAGCTCTGTGTGTGGGCAGCATTGGCAAGCCCTGGCCCTGCAGTGCTTGGGGTTGCTAGCTTGCTGACAGGTGGTGCTCTGCACCAGGGCCCTGCTCTGCACCAGGGCTCTGCAGCCTGATGGGGAAGATGTGCAGAGTGCAGGATGAGGGAGTGGACCTGCAACTAATCACTCCATGTTCAGGGAGATAAGAGCAGAGACCTCAGGTCTCTGAGGTCAAAGAATGACAGAGTCATAGAATCATAGAGTCTGAGAGTCATAGAATCATAGAATGATAGAGTCAGAGAGTCATGGAGTCATAGAATCAGAGTCATAGAATCAATCAGAGTCATAGAATCAGTCAGAGAGTCATAGAATCAGAGTCATAGAATCAGAGTCATAGAATCAATCAGAGTCATAGAATCAGTCAGAGAGTCATAGAATCAGAGTCATAGAATCAATCAGAGTCATAGAATCAGTCAGAGAGTCATAGAATCAGAGTCATAGAATCAATCAGAGTCATAGAATCAGTCAGAGAGTCATAGAATCAGAGTCATAGAATCAGAGTCATAGAATCAATCAGAGTCATAGAATCAGTCAGAGAGTCATAGAATCAGAGTCATAGAACAGAGTCCTAGAATCAGTCAGAGAGTCATAGAATCGGAGTCATAGAATCGGAGTCATAGAATCGGAGTCATAGAATCAGAGTCCTAGAATCAGTCAGAGTCATAGAATCTGTCAGAGTCACAGAATCAGAGTCCTAGAATCAGAGTCCTAGAATCAGTCAGAGTCATAGAATCTCTCAGAGTCACAGAATCAGAGTCCTAGAATCAGAGTCCTAGAATCAGAGAGTCATAGAATCTGTCAGTCATAGAATCAGAGTCCTAGAATCAGAGTCCTAGAATCAGTCAGAGAGTCATAGAATCAGTCAGTCATAGAATCAGTCAGTCATAGAATCAGTCATAGAATCAGTCAGTCATAGAATCAGTCAGTCATAGAATCAGTCATAGAATCAGTCAGTCATAGAATCTGTCAGTCATAGAATCAGTCAGTCATAGAATCAGTCATAGAATCAGTCAGTCATAGAATCTGTCAGTCATAGAATCTGTCAGTCATAGAATCAGAGTCCTAGAATCAGTCAGTCATAGAATCTGTCAGTCATAGAATCTGTCAGTCATAGAATCAGTCATTCATAGAATCAGAGTCCTAGAATCAGAGTCCTAGAATCAGTCAGTCATAGAATCTGTCAGTCATAGAATCAGTCAGTCATAGAATCTGTCAGTCATAGAATCTGTCAGCCATAGAATCAGTCAGTCATAGAATCTGTCAGTCATAGAATCTGTCAGTCATAGAATCAGTCAGTCATAGAATCAGTCATAGAATCAGTCAGTCATAGAATCTGTCAGTCATAGAATCAGTCAGTCATAGAATCAGTCATAGAATCAGTCAGTCATAGAATCAGTCAGTCATAGAATCAGTCAGTCATAGAATCAGTCATAGAATCAGTCAGTCATAGAATCAGTCAGTCATAGAATCTGTCAGTCATAGAATCTGTCAGTCATAGAATCAGTCAGTCATAGAATCTGTCAGTCATAGAATCTGTCAGTCATAGAATCAGTCATAGAATCTGTCAGTCATAGAATCAGTCAGTCATAGAATCAGTCAGTCATAGAATCAGAGTCCTAGAATCAGAGTCCTAGAATCAGTCAGAGAGTCATAGAATCTGTCAGAGTCATAGAATCAGAGTCCTAGAATCAGAGTCCTAGAATCAGTCAGAGAGTCATAGAATCTCTCAGAGTCCTAGAATCAGAGTCCTAGAATCAGAGTCCTAGAATCAGAGAGTCATAGAATCTGTCAGAGTCATAGAATCAGAGTCCTAGAATCAGAGTCCTAGAATCAGTCAGAGAGTCATAGAATCAGTCATAGAATCAGTCAGTCATAGAATCTGTCAGTCATAGAATCAGTCAGAGTCATAGAATCAGTCAGTCATAGAATCTGTCAGTCATAGAATCAGTCATAGAATCAGTCAGTCATAGAATCAGTCAGTCATAGAATCAGTCAGAGTCATAGAATCAGAGTCATAGAATCAGTCAGTCATAGAATCAGTCAGTCATAGAATCTGTCAGTCATAGAATCAGTCAGTCATAGAATCAGTCAGTCATAGAATCAGTCATAGAATCAGTCAGTCATAGAATCAGTCATAGAATCAGGAGTCATAGAATCAGTCAGTCATAGAATCAGTCATAGAATCAGTCATAGAATCAGTCAGTCATAGAATCAGTCAGTCATAGAATCAGTCATAGAATCAGTCAGTCATAGAATCAGTCAGTCATAGAATCAGTCATAGAATCAGTCAGTCATAGAATCAGTCAGTCATAGAATCAGTCAGTCATAGAATCAGTCATAGAATCAGTCAGTCATAGAATCAGTCATAGAATCAGTCAGTCATAGAATCAGTCAGTCATAGAATCAGTCAGTCATAGAATCTGTCAGTCATAGAATCAGTCAGTCATAGAATCAGTCATAGAATCAGTCAGTCATAGAATCTGTCAGTCATAGAATCAGTCAGAGTCATAGAATCAGAGTCATAGAATCAGTCAGTCATAGAATCAGTCATAGAATCAGTCATAGAATCAGTCAGTCATAGAATCAGTCATAGAATCAGTCAGTCATAGAATCAGTCAGTCATAGAATCAGTCATAGAATCAGTCAGTCATAGAATCAGTCATAGAATCAGTCAGTCATAGAATCAGTCAGTCATAGAATCAGTCATAGAATCAGTCAGTCATAGAATCAGTCATAGAATCAGTCAGTCATAGAATCAGTCAGTCATAGAATCAGTCATAGAATCAGTCAGTCATAGAATCAGTCATAGAATCAGTCAGTCATAGAATCTCTCAGTCATAGAATCAGTCAGTCATAGAATCAGTCATAGAATCAGTCAGTCATAGAATCAGTCATAGAATCAGTCAGTCATAGAATCTCTCAGTCATAGAATCAGTCAGTCATAGAATCAGTCATAGAATCAGTCAGTCATAGAATCAGTCTTAGAATCAGTCAGTCATAGAATCAGTCATAGAATCAGTCAGTCATAGAATCAGTCAGTCATAGAATCAGTCATAGAATCAGTCAGTCATAGAATCAGTCAGTCATAGAATTAGTCATAGAATCAGTCAGTCATAGAATCAGTCAGTCATAGAATCTGTCAGTCATAGAATCAGTCATAGAATCAGTCAGTCATAGAATCTGTCAGTCATAGAATCAGTCAGTCATAGAATCAGTCATAGAATCAGTCAGTCATAGAATCAGTCAGTCATAGAATCAGTCAGTCATAGAATCAGTCAGTCATAGAATCAGAGTCATAGAGCCATAGAATCTGTCAGAAAGTCATCGAATCAGAGTCATAGAATCAGA